>CAKAJE020000164.1:0-142331 GCA_916610135.2 Macropis europaea | reverse complement strand
TTTGTTCAATTTACGTCGCTCCAGTTTCAGATAGCCTACTGGGCTAGGCGGCATCTTAACGCGCGTGGAATGACGAGTAAAATGCACTGTTAACATTCTATGATAGGGCAATCAGAGAGCCGATTAGATCATTTTATATTTTGGTTAATATAAGAATTCAGCGAAATACTATCACATTTTGTTCAATTTACGTCGCTCCTATTTCAGATAACGTAATGAGCTAAGCGGCATCTCAAAGCGCATGAAATGACGAGTAAAATGCACTATTAATCTTCTAAGGTAGGGCAAACAGAGACCCGATTAGATAATTTTATATTATAGTTAATTTAAGAATTCAGCGAAATTCTATCACATTAGTTCAATTTACGTCGCTCTTATTTCAGATAGCGTATTGGGCTAAGCAGCATCTCAAATCGCATGAAATGGCGAGTAAAATGCACTATTAAACTTCTAGGGTAAGGCAAACAGAGACCCGATTAGATCATTTTATATTAAGGTTAATTTAAGAATTCAGCGAAATTCTATCACATTTGTTCAATTTACGTCGCTCCAGTTTCAGATAGCCTATTGGGCTAGGCGGCATCTTATAGCGCGTGGAATGACGAGTAAAATGCACTGTTAACCTTCTATGATAGGGCAATCAGAGACCCGATTAGATCATTTTATATTTTGGTTAATATAAGAATTCAGCGAAATACTATCACATTTGTTCAATTTACGTCGCTCCTATTTCAGATAGCTTATCGGGCAAAGCGGCATCTCAAAGCGCATGAAATGACGAGTGAAATGCACTATTAAACTTCTAGGGTAGGGCGAACAAACACCCGATTAGATCATTTTACATTAAGGTTGATATAAGAATTCAGCGAAATTCTATCACATTTGTTCAATTTACGTCGCTCCTATTTCAGATAGCTTATTGGGCTGAGCGGCATCTCAAAGCGCATGAAATGACGAATGCAATGCACTATTAATCTTCGAGGGTAGGGCGAACAAAGACCCGATTAGATCATTTTACATTAAGATTAATATAAGAATTCAGCGAAATTCTATCACATTTGTTCAATTTACGTCGCTCCTATTTCAGATAGCTTATTGGCAAAGCGGCATCTCAAAGCGCATGAAATGACGAGTGAAATGCACTATTAAACTTCTAGGGTAGGGCGAACAAACACCCGATTAGATCATTTTATATTACGGTTAATATAAGAATCCAGCTTAATTCTATCACATTTGTTCAATTTACGTCGCTCCTATTTCAGATAGCGTATTGTGCTAAGAGGCATCTCAAAGCGCATGAAATGGCGAGTAAAATGCACTATTAAACTTCTAGGGTAGGGCAAACAGGGACCCGATTAGATCATTTTATATTACGGTTAATATATGAATTCAGCGAAATTCTATCATATTTGTTCAATTTACGTCGCACCTATTTCAGATAGCGTATTGGGCTAAGCGGCATCTGAAAGCGCATGAAATGACGAGTGAAATGCACTATTAAACTTCTAGGGTCGGGCGAACAGAGACCCGATTAGATCATTTTACATTAAGGTTAATATAAGAATTCAGGGAAATTCTATCACATTTGTTCAATTTACGTCGCTCCTATTTCAGATAGCGTATTGGGCTAAGCGGCATCTCAAAGCGCATGAAATGGCGAATAAAATGCTCTATTAAACTTGTAGGCTAGGGCGAACAGAGACCCGATTAGATCATTTTACATTATGGTTAATAAAAGATTTCAGCGAAATTCTATCACATTTGTTCAACTTACGTCGCTCCAATTTCAGATAGCGTATTGGTCTAAGCGGCATCTCAAAGCGCATGAAGTGGCGAGTAAAATGCACTATTAAACTTCTAGGGTAGGGCAAACAGAGACCCGATTAGATCATTTTATATTATGGTTAATTTAAGAATTCAGCAAAATACTATCACATTTGTTCAATTTACGTCGCTCCTATTACAGATAGCGTACTGGACTAGGCGGCATCTTAAAGCGCGCGGAATGGCGAGTAAAATGCACTGCTAAACTTCTAGGGCCGGGCAAATAGAGACCCGATTAGATCATTTTATATTATAGTTAATTTAAGAATTCAGCAAAATTCTATCACAATTGTTCAATTTACGTTGTTCCTATTTCGGATAGCGTACTGGGCTAGGCGGCATCTCAAAGCGCATGAAATGGCGAGTAAAATGCACTATTAAACTTCTAGGGTAGGGCAAATAGAGACCCGATTAGATCATATTATATTATAGTTAATTTAAGAATTCAGCAAAATTCTATCACAATTGTTCAATTTACGTTGTTCCTATTTCAGATAGCGTACTGGTCTAGGCGGCATCTCAAAGCGCAAGAAATGGCGAGTAAAATGCACTATTAAACTTCTAGGGTATGGCAAACAGAGGCCCGATTAGATCATTTTATATTTTGTTTAATATAAGAATTCAGCGAAATACTATCACATTTGTTCAATTTACGTCGCTCCTATTTCAGATAGCGTATTCGGCTAAGCGGCATCTCAAAGCGCATGAAATGGCGAATAAAATGCACTATTAAACTTCTAGACTAGGACGAACAGAGACCCGATTAGATCATTTTACATTATGGTTTCTAAATGAATTCACTGAAATTCTATCACATTTGTTCAATTTACGTCGCTCCTATTTCAGATAGCGTATTGGGCTAAGCGGCATGTCAAAGCGCATGAAATGACGAGTAAAATGCACTATTAAACTTCTAGGGTAGGGCAAACAGAGACCCGATTAGATCATTTTATATTATGGTTAATTTAAGAATTCAGCGAAATTCTATCACATTTGTTCAATTTACGTCGCTCATATTTCAGATAGCGTATTAGGCTAAGCAGCATCTCAAATCGCATGAAATGGCGAGTAAAATGCACTATTAAGCTTCTAGGGTAAGGCAAACAGAGACCCAATTAGATCATTTTATATTAAGGTTAATTTAAGAATTCAGCGAAATTCTATCACATTTGTTCAATTTACGTCGCTCCAGTTTCAGATAGCCTACTGGGCTAGGCGGCATCTTAACGCGCGTGGAATGACGAGTAAAATGCACTGTTAACATTCTATGATAGGGCAATCAGAGAGCCGATTAGATCATTTTATATTTTGGTTAATATAAGAATTCAGCGAAATACTATCACATTTGTTCAATTTACGTCGCTCCTATTTCAGATAACGTAATGGGCTAAGCGGCATCTCAAAGCGCATGAAATGACGAGTAAAATGCACTATTAATCTTCTAAGGTAGGGCAAACAGAGACCCGATTAGATAATTTTATATTATAGTTAATTTAAGAATTCAGCGAAATTCTATCACATTTGTTCAATTTACGTCGCTCTTACTTCAGATAGCGTATTGGGCTAAGCAGCATCTCAAATCGCATGAAATGGCGAGTAAAATGCACTATTAAACTTCTAGGGTAAGGCAAACAGAGACCCGATTAGATCATTTTATATTAAGGTTAATTTAAGAATTCAGCGAAATTCTATCACATTTGTTCAATTTACGTCGCTCCTATTTCAGATAGCTTATTGGGCAAAGCGGCATCTCAAAGCGCATGAAATGACGAGTGAAATGCACTATTAAACTTCTAGGGTAGGGCGAACAAACACCCGATTAGATCATTTTACATTAAGGTTGATATAAGAATTCAGCGAAATTCTATCACATTTGTTCAATTGACGTCGCTCCTATTTCAGATAGCGTATTGGGCTAAGCGGCATCTCAAAGCGCATGAAATGGCGAGTAAAATGCACTATTAAACTTCTAGGGTAGGGAAAAGAGAGACCCGATTAGATCATTTTACATTATGGTTTATAAATGAATTCACTGAAATTCTATCACATTTGTTCATTTTACGTCGCTCCTATTTCAGAAAGCGTACTGGGCTAGGCGGCATCTCAAAGCGCATGAAATGGCGAGTAGAATGCACTATTAAACTTCTAGGCTAGGGCGAACAGAGACCCGATTAGATCATTTTACATTATGGTTAATAAAAGAATTCAGCAAAATTCTATCACATTTGTTCAATTTACATCGCTCCTATTTCAGATAGCGTAATGGGCTAAGCGGCATCTCAAAGCGCATGAAATGACGAGTAAAATGCACTATTAATCTTCTAAGGTAGGGCAAACAGAGACCCGATTAGATAATTTTATATTATAGTTAATTTAAGAATTCAGCGAAATTCTATCACATTTGTTCAATTTACGTCGCTCTTATTTCAGATAGCGTATTGGGCTAAGCAGCATCTCAAATCGCATGAAAAGGCGAGTAAAATGCACTATTAAACTTCTAGGGTAAGGCAAACAGAGACCCGATTAGATCATTTTATATTAAGGTTAATTTAAGAATTCAGCGAAATTCTATCACATTTGTTCAATTTACGTCGCTCCAGTTTCAGATAGCCTACTGGGCTAGGCGGCATCATATAGCGTGTGGAATGACGAGTAAAATGCACTGTTAACCTTCTATGATAGGGCAATCAGAGACCCGATTAGATCATTTTATATTTTGGTTAATATAAGAATTCAGCGAAATTCTATCACATTCGTTCAATTTACGTCGCTCCTATTTCAGATAGCTTATTGGGCTAAGCGGCATCTCAAAGCGCATGAAATGACGAGTGCAATGCACTATTAAACTTCGAGGGTAGGGCGAACAAAGACCCGATTAGATCATTTTACATTAAGATTAATATAAGAATTCAGCGAAATTCTATCACATTTGTTCAATTTACGTCGCTCCTATTTCAGATAGCTTATTGGGCAAAGCGGCATCTCAAAGCGCATGAAATGACGAGTGAAATGCACTATTAAACTTCTAGGGTAGGGCGAACAAACGCCCAATTAGATTATTTTACATTAAGGTTAATATAAGAATTCAGCGAAATTCTATCACATTTGTTCAATTTACGTCGCTCCTATTTCAGATAGCGTATTGGGCTAAGCGGCTTCTCAAAGCGCATGAAATGGCGAGTAAAATGCACTATTAAACTTCTAGGGTAGGGCAAACAGAGACCCGATTAGATCATTTTACATTATGGTTTATAAATGAATTCACTGAAATTCTATAACATTTGTCCATTTTACGTCGCTCCTATTTCAGAAAGCGTACTGGGCTAGGCGGCATCTCAAAGCGCATGAAATGGCGAGTAAAATGCACTATTAAACTTCTAGGCTAGGGCGAACAGAGACCCGATTAGATCATTTTATATTACGGTTAATATAAGAATTCAGCGTAATTCTATCACATTTGTTCAATATACGTCGCTCCTATTTCAGATAGTGTACTGGGCTAGGCGGCATCTTAAAGCGCGTGGAAGGGCGTGTAAAATGCACGACTAAACTTCTATGATAGGGCAATCAGAGTCCCGTTTAGATGATTTTATATTTTGTTTAATATAAGATTTCAGGGAAATTCTATCACATTTATTCAATTTACGTCGCTCCTATTTCAGATAGCTATTGGGCTAAGAGGCATCTCAAAGCGCATTAAATGACGAGAGAAATGCACTATTAAACTTCTTGAGTAGGGCGAACAGAGACCCGATTACATCATTTTATATTATGGTTAATTTAAGAATTCAGCAAAATTCTATGACATTTTCTCAATTTACGTCGCTCCTATTTCAGATAGCGTACTGGGCTAGGCGGCATCTTAAAGCTCGTGGAATGACGAGTAAAATGCACTATTAAACTTCTATGATAGGGCAATCAGAGACCCGATTAGATCATTTTATATTTTGGTTAATATAAGAATTCAGCGAAATTCTATCACATTTGTTCAATTTACGTCGCTCCTATTTCAGATAGCGTATTCGGCTAAGCGGCACCTCAAAGCGCATGAAATGGCGAGTAAAATGCACTATTAAACTTGTAGGATAAGGCAAACAGAGACCCGATTAGATCAGTTTATATTACGGTTAATATAAGAATTCAGCGTAATTCTGTGACATTTGTTCAACTTACGTAGCTCCTATTTCAGATAGCGTACTGGGCTAGGCGGCAACTTAAAGCGCGTGGAATGGCGAGTAAAATGCACTATTAAACTTCTATGATAGCGAAATCAGAGACCCGATTAGATCACTTTATATTTTGTTTAATATAAGAATTCAGCGAAATTCTATCACATTTGTTCAATTTACGTCGCTCCTCTTTCGGGTAGCGTATTGGGCTATGCGGCATCTTAAAGCGCGCGGAATGGCGAGTAAAATGCACTATTAAACTTCTATGATAGGGCAATCAGAGACCCGGTTAGATCATTTTATATTTTGTTTACTATAACATTTCAGGGAAATTCTATCACATTTGTTCAATTTACTTCGCGCCTATTTCAGATAGCGTATTGGGCTAAGCGGCATCTCAAAGCGCAAGAAATGGCCAGTAAAATGCACTATTAAACTTCTAGGGTAGGGCACACAGAGACCCGATTAGATCATTTCATATTATGGTTAATTTAAGAATTCAGAAAAATTCTATCACATCTGTTCAATTTACGTCGCTCCTATTTCAGATAGCGTACTCGGATAGGCGGCATCGTAAAGCGCGTGGAATGGCGAGTAAAATGGACTATTAAACTTCTATGATAGGGCAATCAGAGACCAGATTAGATCATTTTATATTTTGGTTAATATAAGAATTCAGCGAAATTCTATCACATTTGTTCAATTTACGTCGCTCCTATTTCAGATAGCCTATTGGGCTAAGCGGCATCTCAAAGTGCATGAAATGGCAAGTAAAATGCACTATTAAACTTCTAGGGAAGGGCAATCAGAGACCCGGTTAGATCATTTTATATTATGGTTAATTTAAGAATTCAGCAAAATTCTATCACATTTGTTCAACTTACGTCGCTCCTATTTCAGAGAGCGTACTGGGCTAGGCGCCATCTTAAAGCGCGTGGAATGGCGAGTAAAATGCACTATTAAACTTCTAGGGTAGGGCAAACAGAGACCCGATTAGATCATTTTATATTATGGTTAATTTATCAATTCAGCGAAATTCTATCACATTTGTTCAATTTACGTCACTCCTATTTCAGATAGAGTATTGGGCTGAGCGGCATCTCAAAGCGCATGAAATGGCGAGAAAATGCACTATTAAACTTCTAGGATAAGGCAAACAGAGACCCGGTTAGATCATTTTATATTACGGTTAATATAAGAATGCAGCGTAATTCTATCACATTTGTTCAACTTACGTCGCTCCTATTTCAGATAGCGCACTGGGCTAGGCGGCATCTTAAAGCGCGTGGAAGGGCGAGTAAAATGCACTACTAAACTTCTATGATAGGGCAATCAGAGTTCCGATTAGATCATTTTATATTTTGTTTACTATAACATTTCAGGGAAATTCTATCACATTTATTCAATTTACATCGCTCCTATTTCAGATAGCGTATTGGGCTAAGCGGCATCTCAAAGCGCATGAAATGACGAGAGAAATGCACTATTAAACTTCTTGGGTAGGGCGAACAGAGACGCGATTACATCATTTTATATTATGGTTAATTTAAGAATTCAGCAAAATTCTATCACATTTGTTCAATTTACGTCGCTCCTATTTCAGATAGCGTATTGGGCTAAGCGGCACCTCAAAGCGCATGAAATGGCGAGTAAAATGCACTATTAAACTTGTAGGATAAGGCAAACAGAAACCCGATTAGATCATTTTATATTACGGTTAATATAAGAATTCAGCGTAATTCTGTGACATTTGTTCAACTTACGTAGCTCCTATTTCAGATAGCGTAGTGGGCTAGGCGGCAACTTAAAGCGCGTGGAATGGCGAGTAAAATGCACTATTAAACTTCTATGATAGGGAAATCAGAGACCCGATTAGATCATTTTATATTTTGTTTAATATAAGAATTCAGCGAAATTCTATCACATTTGTTCAATTTACGTCGCTCCTCTTTCAGATAGCGTATCGGGCTATGCGGCATCTTAAAGCGCGCGGAATGGCGAGTAAAATGCACTATTAAACTTCTATGATAGGGCAATCAGAGACCCGGTTAGATCATTTTATATTTTGTTTACTATAACATTTCAGGGAAATTCTATCACATTTGTTCAATTTACTTCGCGCCTATTTCAGATAGCGTATTGGGCTAAGCGGCATCTCAAAGCGCAAGAAATGGCCAGTAAAATGCACTATTAAACTTCTAGGGTAGGGCAAACAGAGACCAGTTTAGATCATTTTACATTATGGTTAATTTAAGAATTCAGCGAAATTCTATAACATTTGTTCAATTTACGTCGATCCTATTCCAGATAGCGTATTGGGCTTAGCGGCATCTCAAAGCGCATGAAATGGCGAGTAAAATGCACTATTAAACTTCTAGGGTAATGCAACCAGAGACCCGATTAGATCATTTTATATTACGGTTAATATAAGAATTCAGCGTAATTCTATCACATTTGTTCAATATACGTCGCTCCTATTTCAGATAGTGTACTGGGCTAGGCGGCATCTTAAAGCGCGTGGAAGGGCGTGTAAAATGCACGACGAAACTTCTATGATAGGGCAATCAGAGTCCCGTTTAGATGATTTTATATTTTGTTTAATATAAGATTTCAGGGAAATTCTATCACATTTATTCAATTTACGCCGCTCCTATTTCAGATAGCTATTGGGCTAAGAGGCATCTCAAAGCGCATTAAATGACGAGAGAAATGCACTATTAAACTTCTTGAGTAGGGCGAACAGAGACCCGATTACATCATTTTATATTATGGTTAATTTAAGAATTCAGCAAAATTCTATGACATTTTCTCAATTTACGTCGCTCCTATTTCAGATAGCGTACTGGGCTAGGCGGCATCTTAAAGCTCGTGGAATGACGAGTTAAGTGCACTATTAAACTTCTATGATAGGGCAATCAGAGACCCGATTAGATCATTTTATATTTTGGTTAATATAAGAATTCAGCGAAATTCTATCACATTTGTTCAATTTACGTCGCTCCTATTTCAGATAGCGTATTCGGCTAAGCGGCACCTCAAAGCGCATGAAATGGCGAGTAAAATGCACTATTAAACTTGTAGGATAAGGCAAACAGAGACCCGATTAGATCAGTTTATATTACGGTTAATATAAGAATTCAGCGTAATTCTGTGACATTTGTTCAACTTACGTAGCTCCTATTTCAGATAGCGTACTGGGCCAGGCGGCAACTTAAAGCGCGTGGAATGGCGAGTAAAATGCACTATTAAACTTCTATGATAGCGAAATCAGAGACCCGATTAGATCATTTTATATTTTGTTTAATATAAGAATTCAGCGAAAATCTATCACATTTGTTCAATTTACGTCGCTCCTCTTTCGGATAGCGTATTGGGCTATGCGGCATCTTAAAGCGCGCGGAATGGCGAGTAAAATGCACTGTTAAACTTCTATGATAGGGCAATCAGAGACCCGGTTAGATCATTTTATATTTTGTTTACTATAACATTTCAGGGAAATTCTATCACATTTGTTCAATTTACTTCGCGCCTATTTCAGATAGCGTATTGGGCTAAGCGGCATCTCAAAGCGCAAGAAATGGCCAGTAAAATGCACTATTAAACTTCTAGGGTAGGGTACACAGAGACCCGATTAGATCATTTCATATTATGGTTAATTTAAGAATTCAGCGAAATTCTATCACATTTGTTCAATTTACGTCGCTCCTATTTCAGATAGCCTATTGGGCTAAGCGGCATCTCAAAGTGCATGAAATGGCAAGTAAAATGCACTATTAAACTTCTAGGGAAGGGCAATCAGAGACCCGGTTAGATCATTTTATATTATGGTTAATTTAAGAATTCAGCAAAATTCTATCACATTTGTTCAACTTACGTCGCTCCTATTTCAGAGAGCGTACTGGGCTAGGCGCCATCTTAAAGCGCGTGGAATGGCGAGTAAAATGCACTATTAAACTTCTATGATAGGGCAATCAGAGACCAGATTAGATCATTTTATATTTTGGTTAATATAAGAATTCAGCGAAATTCTATCACATTTGTTCAATTTACGTCGCTCCTATTTCAGATAGCCTATTGGGCTAAGCGGCATCTCAAAGTGCATGAAATGGCAAGTAAAATGCACTATTAAACTTATAGGGAAGGGCAATCAGAGACCCGGTTAGATCATTTTATATTATGGTTAATTTAAGAATTCAGCAAAATTCTATCACATTTGTTCAACTTACGTCGCTCCTATTTCAGAGAGCGTACTGGGCTAGGCGCCATCTTAAAGCGCGTGGAATGGCGAGTAAAATGCACTATTAAACTTCTAGGGTAGGGCAAACAGAGACCCGATCAGATCATTTTATATTATGGTTAATTTATCAATTCAGCGAAATTCTATCACATTTGTTCAATTTACGTCACTCCTATTTCAGATAGAGTATTGGGCTGAGCGGCATCTCAAAGCGCATGAAATGGCGAGAAAATGCACTATTAAACTTCTAGGAGAAGGCAAACAGAGACCCGGTTAGATCATTTTATATTACGGTTAATATAAGAATGCAGCGTAATTCTATCACATTTGTTCAATTTACTTCGCGCCTATTTCAGATAGCGTATTGGGCTAAGCGGCATCTTAAAGCGCGTGGAAGGGCGAGTAAAATGCACTACTAAACTTCTATGATAGGGCAATCAGAGTTCCGATTAGATCATTTTATATTTTGTTTACTATAACATTTCAGGGAAATTCTATCACATTGGTTCAATTTACGTCGCTCCTATTTCAGATAGCTATTGGGCTACGCGGCATCTCAAAGCGCATTAAATGACGAGAGAAATGCACTATTAAACTTCTTGGGTAGGGCGAACAGAGATCCGATTATATCATTCTATATTATGGTTAATTTAAGAATTCAGCAAAATTCTATGACATTTTTTCAGTTTACGTCGCTCCTATTTCAGATAGCGTACTGGGCTAGGCGGCACCTTAAAGCGCGTGGAATGACGAGTAAAATGCACTATTAAGCTTCTACGCTATGGCGAACAGAGACCCGATTAGATCATTTAACATTATAGTTAATAAAAGAATTCAGCGAGATTCTATCACATTTGTTCAATTTACATCGCTCCTATTTAAGATAGCGTATTGGGCTAAGCGGCATCTCAAAGCGCATGAAATGGCGAGTAAAATGCACTATTAAACTTCTAGGATAAGGCAAACAGAGACCCGATTAGATCATTTTGTATTACGGTTAATATAAGATTTCAGCGAAATTCTATCACATTTGTTCAATTTACGTCGCTCCTATTTCAGATAGCGTATTGGGCTAAGCGGCATCTCACAGCGCATGAAATGACGAGAGAAATGCACTATTAACCTTCTTGGGTAGGGTGAACAGAGACCCGATTAGGTCATTTCATATTATGGTTAATTTAAGAATTCAGCGAAATTCTATCACATTTGTTCAATTTACATCGCTCCTATTTCAAATAGCGTATTGGGCTAACCGGCATCTCAATGCGCATGAAATGGCGAGTAAAATGCACTATTAAACTTCTAGGATAAGGCAAACGGAGACCCGATTAGACCATTTTATGTTACGGTTAATATAAGAATTCAGCGTAATTCTATCACATTTGTTCAACTAACGTCGCTCGTATTTCAGATAGCGTACTGGGCTAGGCGGCATCTTAAAGCGCTTGGAAGGGCGAGTAAAATGCACTACTAAACTTCTATGATAGGGCAATCAGAGTTCCGATTAGATCATTTTATATTTTGTTTACTATAACATTTCAGGGAAATTCTATCACATTTGTTCAATTTACGTCGCTCCTATTTCAGATAGCGTATTGGGCTAAGCGGCATCTCAAAGCGCATGAAATGGCAAGTAAAATGCACTATTAAACTTCTAGGGTAGGGCAAACAGAGACCCGATTAGATCATTTTATGTTTTGGTTAATTTAAGAATTCAGCAGAATTCTATCACATTTGTTCAATTTACGTCGCTCCTCTTTCAGATAGCGTATTGGGCAAAGCGGCATCTCAAAGCGCATGAAATGACGAGTAAAATGCACTATTAAACTTCTAGGGTAGGGCAAGCAGAGACCAGATTAGATCATTTTATATTATGGTTAATTTAAGAATTCTGCGTAATTCTATCACATTTGTTCAACTAACGTCGCTCGTATTTCAGATAGCGTACTGGGCTAGGCGGCATCTTAAAGCGCTTGGAAGGGCGAGTAAAATGCACTACTAAACTTCTATGATAGGGCAATCAGAGTTCCGATTAGATCATTTTATATTTTGTTTACTATAACATTTCAGGGAAATTCTATCACATTTGTTCAATTTACGTCGCTCCTATTTCAGATAGCGTATTGGGCTAAGCGGCATCTCAAAGCGCATGAAATGGCAAGTAAAATGCACTATTAAACTTCTAGGGTAGGGCAAACAGAGACCCGATTAGATCATTTTATGTTTTGGTTAATTTAAGAATTCAGCAGAATTCTATCACATTTGTTCAATTTACGTCGCTCCTCTTTCAGATAGCGTATTGGGCTAAGCGGCATCTTAAAGCGCGCGGAATGGCGAGTAAAATGCACTATTATACTTCTATGATAGGGCAATCAGAGACCCGGTTAGATCATTTTATATTTTGTTTACTATAACATTTCAGGGAAATTCTATCACATTTGTTCAATTTACTTCGCTCCTATTTCAGATAGCGTATTGGGCTAAGCGGCATCTCAAAGCGCAAGAAATGGCCAGTAAAATGCACTATTAAACTTCTAGGGTAGGGCACACAGAGACCCGATTGGATCATTTCATATTATGGTTAATTTAAGAATTCAGCGAAATTCTATCACATTTGTTCAATTTACTTCGCTCCTATTGCAGATAGCGTATTTGGCTAAGCGGCATCTCAAAGCGCATGAAATGGCGAGTAAAATGCACTATTAAACTTCTAGGGTAGGGCAATCAGAGACCCGATTAGATCATTTTATATTATGGTAAATTTAAGAATTCAGCAAAATTCTATCACATTTGTTCAATTTACGTCGTTCCTATTTGAGATAGCATACTGGGCTAGGCGGCATCTCAAAGCGCAAGAAATGGCTCGTAAAATGCACTATTAAACTTCTAGGGTAGGGCAAACAGAGACCGCATTAGATCATTTTATATTTTGTTTAATATAAGATTTCAGGGAAATTCTATCACATTTGTTCAATATACGTCGCTCCTATTTCAGATAGCGTACTGGGCTAGGCGGCACCTTAAAGCGCGTGGAATGACGAGTAAAATGCACTATTAAGCTTCTACGCTATGGCGAACAGAGACCCGATTAGATCATTTAACATTATAGTTAATAAAAGAATTCAGCGAGATTCTATCACATTTGTTCAATTTACATCGCTCCTATTTAAGATAGCGTATTGGGCTAAGCGGCATCTCAAAGCGCATGAAATGGCGAGTAAAATGCACTATTAAACTTCTAGGATAAGGCAAACAGAGACCCGATTAGATCATATTGTATTACGGTTAATATAAGATTTCAGCGAAATTCTATCACATTTGTTCAATTTACGTCGCTCCTATTTCAGATAGCGTATTGGGCTAAGCGGCATCTCAAAGCGCATGAAATGACGAGTGAAATGCACTATTAAACTTCTAGGGTAGGGCGAACAAAGACCCGATTAGATCATTTTACATTAAGGTTAATATAAGTATTCAGCGAAATTCTATCACATTTGTTCAATTTACATCGCTCCTATTTCAGATAGCGACTTGTGCTAAGCGGCATCTCAAAGCGCAAGAAATGGCGAGTAAAATGCATTATTAAACTTCTAGGGTAGGGCAAACAGAGACCCCATTAGATCATTTTGTATTATGTTTAATTTAAGAATTCAGCGAAATTCTATCACATTTGTTCAATTTACGTCGCTCCTATTTCAGATAGCGTATTGGGCTAAGCGGCATCTCAAAGCGCATGAAATGGCGAGTAAAATGCACTATTAAACTTCTAGGCTAGGGCGAACGGAGACCCGATTAGATCATTTTACATTATGGTTAATAAAAGAATTCATCGAAATTCTATCACATTTGTTCAATTTACATCGCTCCTATTTCAGATAGCGTACTGGGCTAAGCGGCATCTCAAAGCGCACGAAGGGGCGAGTAAAATGCACTATTAAACTTCTAGGGTAGGGCAATCAGAGACCCGATTAGATCATTTTATATTATGGTTAATATAAGAATTCAGCGAAATTCTATCACATTTGTTCAATTTACGTCGCTGCTATTTCAGATAGCTTATTGGGCTAAGAGGCATTTCAAAGCGCATGAAATGACGAGTGAAATGCACTATTAAACTTCTAGGGTAGGGCGAACAAAGACCCGATTAGATCATTTTACATTAAGGTTAAAATAAGAATTCAGCGAAATTGTATCACATTTGTTCAACTTACGTCGCTCCTATTTCAGATAGCGTACTGGGCTAGGCGGCATCTTAAAGCGCGTGGAATGGCGAGTAAAATGCACTCTTAAACATCTATGATAGGGCAATCAGAGACCCGATTAGATAATTTTATATTTTGGTTAATATAAGATTTCAGGGAAATTCTATCACATTTGTTCAATTTACGTCGCTCCTATTTCAGATAGCTATTGGGCTACGCGGCATCTCAAAGCGCATGAAATCACGAGAGAAATGCACTATTAAACTTCTTGGGTAGGGCGAACAGAGACCCGATTACATCATTTTATATTATGGTTAATTTAAGAATTCAGCAAAATTCTATCACATTTCATCAATTTACATCGCTCCTATTTCAGATAGCGTATTGGGCTAAGCGGCATCTCAAAGCGCATGAAATGACGAGTAAAATGCACTATTAAACTTCTAGGATAAGGCAAACGGAGACCCGATTAGACCATTTTATGTTACGGTTAATATACGAATTCAGCGTAATTCTATCACATTTGTTCAACTTACGTCGCTCCTACTTCAGATAGCGTACTGGGCTAGGCGGCATCTTAATGCGCGTGGAATGGCGAGTAAAATGCACTCTTAAACATCTATGATAGGGCAATCAGAGACCCGATTAGATCATTTAATATTTTGGTTAATATAAGAATTCAGCGTAATTCTATCACATTTGTTCAATTTACGTCGCTCCTATTTCAGATAACATATTGGGCTAAGCGGCATCTCAAAGCGCATGAAATGACGAGTGAAATGCACTATTAAACTTCTAGGGTAGGGCGAACAAAGACCCGATTAGATCATTTTACATTAAGGTGAATATAAGAATTCAGCGAAATTCTATCACATTTGTTCAGTTTACGTCGCTCCTATTTCAGATAACGTATTGGGCTAAGCTGCATCTCAAAGCGCAAGAAATGGCTCGTAAAATGCACTATTAAACTTCTAGGGTAGGGCAAACAGAGACCCGATTAGATCATTTTATATTCTGGTTAATATAAGAATTCAGCGAAATTCTATCACATTTGTTCAATTCACGTCGCTCCTATTTCAGATAGCGTATTGGGCTTAGCGGCATCTCAAAGCGCATGAAATGGCGAGTAAAATGCACTATTAAACTTCTAGGATAAGGCAAACAGAGACCCGAATAGATCATTTTATATTACGGTTAATATAAGAATTCAGCGTAATTCTGTGACATTTGTTCAACTTACGTAGCTCCTATTTCAGATAGCGTATTGGGCTAAGCGGCATCTCAAAGTGCATGAAATGGCGAGTAAAATGCACTATTAAACTTCTAGGGTAGGGAATCAGAGACCCGATTAGATCATTTTATATTATGGTTAATTTAAGAATTCAGCAAAATTCTATCACATTTGTTCAATTTACGTCGTTCCTATTTCAGATAGCATACTGGGCTAGGCGGCATCTCAAAGCGCATGAAATGGCGAGTAAAATGCACTCTTAAACTTCTAGGATAAGGCAAACAGAGACCCGATTAGATCATTTAACATTATGGTTAATAAAAGAATTCAGCGAAATTCTATCACATTTGTTCAATTTACGTCGTTCCTATTTCAGATAGTGTACTGGGCTAGGCGGCATCTCAAAGCGCATGAAATGACGAGTGAAATGCACTATTAAACTTCTAGGGTAGGGCGAACAAAGACCCGATTAGATCATTTTACATTAAGGTTAATATAAGTATTCAGCGAAATTCTATCACATTTGTTCAATTTACATCGCTCCTATTTCAGATAGCGACTTGTGCTAAGCGGCATCTCAAAGCGCAAGAAATGGCGAGTAAAATGCATTATTAAACTTCTAGGGTAGGGCAAACAGAGACCCCATTAGATCATTTTGTATTATGTTTAATTTAAGAATTCAGCGAAATTCTATCACATTTGTTCAATTTACGTCGCTCCTATTTCAGATAGCGTATTGGGCTAAGCGGCATCTCAAAGCGCATGAAATGGCGAGTAAAATGCACTATTAAACTTCTAGGCTAGGGCGAACGGAGACCCGATTAGATCATTTTACATTATGGTTAATAAAAGAATTCATTGAAATTCTATCACATTTGTTCAATTTACATCGCTCCTATTTCAGATAGCGTACTGGGCTAAGCGGCATCTCAAAGCGCACGAAGGGGCGAGTAAAATGCACTATTAAACTTCTAGGGTAGGGCAATCAGAGACCCGATTAGATCATTTTATATTATGGTTAATATAAGAATTCAGCGAAATTCTATCACATTTGTTCAATTTACGTCGCTGCTATTTCAGATAGCTTATTGGGCTAAGAGGCATTTCAAAGCGCATGAAATGACGAGTGAAATGCACTATTAAACTTCTAGGGTAGGGCGAACAAAGACCCGATTAGATCATTTTACATTAAGGTTAAAATAAGAATTCAGCGAAATTGTATCACATTTGTTCAACTTACGTCGCTCCTATTTCAGATAGCGTACTGGGCTAGGCGGCATCTTAAAGCGCGTGGAATGGCGAGTAAAATGCACTCTTAAACATCTATGATAGGGCAATCAGAGACCCGATTAGATAATTTTATATTTTGGTTAATATAAGATTTCAGGGAAATTCTATCACATTTGTTCAATTTACGTCGCTCCTATTTCAGATAGCTATTGGGCTACGCGGCATCTCAAAGCGCATGAAATCACGAGAGAAATGCACTATTAAACTTCTTGGGTAGGGCGAACAGAGACCCGATTACATCATTTTATATTATGGTTAATTTAAGAATTCAGCAAAATTCTATCACATTTCATCAATTTACATCGCTCCTATTTCAGATAGCGTATTGGGCTAAGCGGCATCTCAAAGCGCATGAAATGACGAGTAAAATGCACTATTAAACTTCTAGGATAAGGCAAACGGAGACCCGATTAGACCATTTTATGTTACGGTTAATATACGAATTCAGCGTAATTCTATCACATTTGTTCAACTTACGTCGCTCCTACTTCAGATAGCGTACTGGGCTAGGCGGCATCTTAATGCGCGTGGAATGGCGAGTGAAATGCACTCTTAAACATCTATGATAGGGCAATCAGAGACCCGATTAGATAATTTTATATTTTGGTTAATATAAGATTTCAGGGAAATTCTATCACATTTGTTCAATTTACGTCGCTCCTATTTCAGATAGCTATTGGGCTAAGCGGCATCTCAAAGCGCATGAAATCACGAGAGAAATGCACTATTAAACTTCTTGGGTAGGGCGAACAGAGACCCGATTACATCATTTTATATTATGGTTAATTTAAGAATTCAGCAAAATTCTATCACATTTCATCAATTTACATCGCTCCTATTTCAGATAGCGTATTGGGCTAAGCGGCATCTCAAAGCGCATGAAATGACGAGTAAAATGCACTATTAAACTTCTGGGATAAGGCAAACGGAGACCCGATTAGACCATTTTATGTTACGGTTAATATACGAATTCAGCGTAATTCTATCACATTTGTTCAACTTACGTCGCTCCTATTTCAGATAGCGTACTGGGCTAGGCGGCATCTTAATGCGCGTGGAATGGCGAGTAAAATGCACTCTTAAACATCTATGATAGGGCAATCAGAGACCCGATTAGATCATTTAATATTTTGGTTAATATAAGAATTCAGCGTAATTCTATCACATTTGTTCAATTTACGTCGCTCCTATTTCAGATAACATATTGGGCTAAGCGGCATCTCAAAGCGCATGAAATGACGAGTGAAATGCACTATTAAACTTCTAGGGTAGGGCGAACAAAGACCCGATTAGATCATTTTACATTAAGGTGAATATAAGAATTCAGCGAAATTCTATCACATTTGTTCAGTTTACGTCGCTCCTATTTCAGATAACGTATTGGGCTAAGCTGCATCTCAAAGCGCAAGAAATGGCTCGTAAAATGCACTATTAAACTTCTAGGGTAGGGCAAACAGAGACCCGATTAGATCATTTTATATTCTGGTTAATATAAGAATTCAGCGAAATTCTATCACATTTGTTCAATTCACGTCGCTCCTATTTCAGATAGCGTATTGGGCTTAGCGGCATCTCAAAGCGCATGAAATGGCGAGTAAAATGCACTATTAGACTTCTAGGATAAGGCAAACAGAGACCCGAATAGATCATTTTATATTACGGTTAATATAAGAATTCAGCGTAATTCTGTGACATTTGTTCAACTTACGTAGCTCCTATTTCAGATAGCGTATTGGGCTAAGCGGCATCTCAAAGTGCATGAAATGGCGAGTAAAATGCACTATTAAACTTCTAGGGTAGGGAATCAGAGACCCGATTAGATCATTTTATATTATGGTTAATTTAAGAATTCAGCAAAATTCTATCACATTTGTTCAATTTACGTCGTTCCTATTTCAGATAGCATACTGGGCTAGGCGGCATCTCAAAGCGCATGAAATGGCGAGTAAAATGCACTCTCAAACTTCTAGGATAAGGCAAACAGAGACCCGATTAGATCATTTAACATTATGGTTAATAAAAGAATTCAGCGAAATTCTATCACATTTGTTCAATTTACGTCGTTCCTATTTCAGATAGTGTACTGGGCTAGGCGGCATCTTAAAGCGCGTGGAAGGGCGAGTAAAATGCACTACTAAACTACTATGGTAGGGCAATCAGAGTCCCGTTTAGATCATTTTATGTATTGTTTAATATAAGATTTCAGGGAAATTCTATCACATTTGTTCAATTTACGTCGCTCCTATTTCAGATATCGTATTGGGCTAAGCGGCATCTCACAGCGCATGAAATGACGCGAGAAATGCACTATTAAACTTCTTGGGTAGGGCGAACAGAGACCCGATTAGGTCATTTCATATTATGGTTAATTTAAGAATTCAGCGAAATTCTATCACATATGTTCAACTTACGTCGCTCCTATTTCAGATAGTGTACTGGGCTAGGCGGCATCTTAAAGCGCGTGGAATGGCGAGCAAAATGCACTCTTAAACTTCTATGATAGGGCAATCAGAGACCCGGTTAGATCATTTTATATTTTGTTTACTATAACATTTCAGGGAAATTCTATCACATTTGTTCAATTTACGTCGCTCCTATTTCAGATAGCTATTGGGCTAAGCGGCATCTCAAAGCGCATGAAATGGCGAGTAAAATGCACTATTAAACTTCTAGGATAAGGCAAGCGGAGACCCGATTAGACCATTTTATGTTACGGTTAATATAAGAATTCAGCGTTATTCTATCACATATGTTCAACTTACGTCGCTCCTATTTCAGATAGTGTACTGGGCTAGGCGGCATCTTAAAGCGCGTGGAATGGCGAGCAAAATGCACTCTTAAACTTCTATGATAAGGCAATCAGAGACCCGGTTACATCATTTTATATTTTGTTTACTATAACATTTCAGGGAAATTCTATCACATTTGTTCAATTTACGTCGCTCCTATTTCAGATAGCTATTGGGCTAAGCGGCATCTCAAAGCGCATGAAATGGCGAGTAAAATGCACTATTAAACTTCTAGGGTAGGGCAGACAGAGACTCGATTACATCATTTTATATTATGGTTAATTTATCAGTTCAGCGAAATTCTATCACATTTGTTCAATTTACGTCGCTCCTATTTCAGATATCGTATTGGGCTAAGCGGCATCTCACAGCGCATGAAATGACGCGAGAAATGCACTATTAAACTTCTAGGATAGGGCAATCAGAGACCCGATTAGATCATTTTATATTTTGGTTAATATAAGAATTCAGCGAAATTCTATCACATTTGTTCAATTTACGTCGCTCCTATTTCAGATAGCTTATTGGGCTAAGCGGCTTCGCAAAGCGCATGAATTGACGAGTGAAATGCACTATTAATCTTCTAGGGTAGGGCGAACAGAGACCCGATTAGATCATTTTACATTAAGGTTAATATAAGAATTCAACGAAATTCTCTCACATTTGTTCAATTTACGTCGCTCCTATTGCAGATAGCGTACTGGGCTAGGCGGCATCTTAAAGCGCGTGGAATGGCGAGTAAAATGCACTATTAAACTTCTAGGATAAGGCAAACAGAGACCCGATTAGATCTTTTTATATTACGGTCAATATAAGAATTCAGCGTAATTCTATCACATTTGTTCAACATACGTCGCTCCTATTTCAGATAGTGTACTTGCCTAGGCGGCATCTTAAAGCGCGTGGAAGGGCCAGTAAAATGCACTACTAAACTTCTATGATAGGGCAATCAGAGTCCCGATTAGATCATTTTATATTTTGTTTATTATAGGATTTCAGGGAAATTCTATCACATTTGTTCAATTTACGTCGCTCCTATTTCAGATAGCGTATTGGGCTCAGCGGCATCTCAAAGGGCATGAAATGGCGAGTAAAATGCACTATTAAACTTCTAGGATAAGGCAAGCGGAGACCCGATTAGACCATTTTATGTTACGGTTAATATAAGAATTCAGCGTTATTCTATCACATATGTTCAACTTACGTCGCTCCTATTTCAGAAAGCGTACTGGGCTAGGCGGCATCTTAAAGCGCGTGGAATGGCGAGCAAAATGCACTCTTAAACTTCTATGATAGGGCAATCAGAGTCTCGATTAGATCATTTTATATTTTGGTTAATATAAGAATTCAGCGAAATTCTATCACATTTGTTCAATTTACGTCGCTCCTATTTCAGATAGCTTACTGGGCTAAGCGGCATCTCAAAGCGCAAGAAATGGCGAGTAAAATGCACTATTAAACTTCTAGGGTAGGGCAAACAGAGACCCCATTAGATCATTTTATATTATGGTTAATTTAAGAATTCAGCGAAATTCTATCACATTTGTTCAACATACGTCGCTCCTATTTCAGATAGTGTACTGGGCTAGGCGGCATCTTAAAGCGCGTGGAAGGGCGAGTAAAATGCACCACTAAACTTCTATGGTAGGGCAATCAGAGTCCCGTTTAGATCATTTTATGTATTGTTTAATATAAGATTTCAGGGAAATGCTATCACATTTGTGCAATTTACGTCGCTCCTATTTCAGATAGCGTATTGGGCTAAGCGGCATCTCAAAGCGCAAGAAATGGCGAGAGAAATGCACTATTAAACTTCTTGGGTAGGGCGAACAGAGACCCGATTATGTCATTTCATATTGTGGTTAATTTCACAATTCAGCGAAATTCTATCACATTTGTTCAATTTACATCACTCCTATTTCAAATAGCGTATTGGGCTAAGCGGCATCTCAATGCGCATGAAATGGCGAGTAAAATGCACTATTAAACTTCTAGGATAAGGCAAGCGGAGACCCGATTAGACCATTTTATGTTACGGTTAATATAAGAATTCAGCGTTATTCTATCACATTTGTTCAACTTACGTCGCTCCTATTTCAGAAAGCGTACTGGGCTAGGCGGCATCTTAAAGCGCGTGGAATGGCGAGCAAAATGCACTCTTAAACTTCTATGATAGGGCAATCAGAGACCCGATTAGATCATTTTATATTTTGGTTAATATAAGAATTCAGCGAAATTCTATCACATTTGTTCAATTTACGTCGCTCCTATTTCAGATAGCGTACTGGGCTAAGCGGCATCTCAAAGCGCAAGAAATGGCGAGTAAAATGCACTATTAAACTTCTAGGGTAGGGCAAACAGAGACCCCATTAGATCATTTTATATTATGGTTAATTTAAGAATTCAGCGAAATTCTATCACATTTGTTCAATTTACGTCGCTCCTATTTCAGATGGCGTACTCGGATAGGCGGCCTCTTAAAGCGCGTGGAATGGCGAGAAAAATGCACTATTAAACTTGTAGGGTAATGCAAACAGAGAGCCGATTAGATCATTTTATATTACGGTTATATAAGATTTCACGGAAATTCTATCACATTTGTTCAATTTACGTCGCTCCTACTTCAGATAGCTATTGGGCTAAGCGGCATCTCAAAGCGCATGAAATGACGAGAGAAATGCACTCTTAAACTTCTTGGGTAGGGCGAACAGAGACCCGATTACATCATTTTATATTATGGTTAATATAAGAATTCAGCGAAATTCTATCACATTTGTTCAATTTACGTCACTCCTATTTCAGATAGCGTATTGGGCTAAGCGGCATCTCAAAGCGCATGAAATGGCGCGAAAATGCACTATCAAACTTCTAGGATAGGGCAATCAGAGACCCGATTATATCATTTTATATTTTGGTTAATATAAGAATTCAGCGAAATTCTATCACATTTGTTCAATTTACGTCGCTCCTATTTCAGATAGCTTATTGGGCTAAGCGGCATCATAAAGCGCATGAATTGACGAGTGAAATGCACTATTAAACTTCTTGGGTAGGGCGAACAAAGACCCGATTACATCATTTTATATTATGGTTAATTTAAGAATTCAGCAAAATTCTATCACATTTGTTCAATTTAGATCGCTCCTATTTCAGATAGCGTATTGGGCTAAGCGGCATCTCAAAGCGCATGAAATGACGAGTAAAATGAACTATTAAACTTCTAGGATAAGGCAAACGGAGACCCGATTAGACCATTTTATATTACGGTTAATATAAGAATTCAGCGTAATTCTGTGACATTTGTTCAACTTACGTAGCTCCTATTTCAGATAGCGTATTGGGCTAAGCG
Source organism: Macropis europaea (assembly GCA_916610135.2). Classification (NCBI taxonomy): domain Eukaryota; kingdom Metazoa; phylum Arthropoda; class Insecta; order Hymenoptera; family Melittidae; genus Macropis; species Macropis europaea. Next base: position 119,240 of record CAKAJE020000164.1, on the reverse strand, counting down.
GCATCTCAAAGTGCATGAAATGGCGAGTAAAATGCACTATTAAACTTCTAGGGTAGGGCAAACAGAGACCCGATTAGATCATTTTATATTTTGGTTAATATAAGAATTCAGCGAAATTCTATCACATTTGTTCAGTTTACGTCGCTCCTATTTCAGATAGCGTATTGGGCTAAGCTGCATCTCAAAGCGCAAGAAATGGCTCGTAAAATGCACTATTAAACTTCTAGGGTAGGGCAAACAGAGACCCGATTAGATCAATTTATATTTTGGTTAATATAAGAATTTAGCGAAATTCTATCACATTTGTTCAATTTACGTCGTTCCTATTTCAGATAGCATACTGGGCTAGGCGGCATCTCAAAGCGCATGAAATGGCGAGTAAAATGCACTCTTAAACTTCTAGGATAAGGCAAACAGAGGCCCGATTAGATCATTTAACATTATGGTTAATAATAGAATTCAGCGAAATTCTATCACATTTGTTCAATTTACGTCGTTCCTATTTCAGATAGCATACTGGGCTAGGCGGCATCTTAAAGCGCGTGGAATGGCGAGTAAAATGCACTATTAAACTTCTTGGGTAGGGCGAACAGAGACCCGATTAGATCATTTTATATTTTGTTTAATATAAGATTTCAGGGAAATTCTATCACATTTGTTCAATTTCCGTCGCTCCTATTTCAGATAGCGTATTGGGCTAAGCGGCATCTCAAAGCGCACGAAAGGGCGAGTAAAATGCACTGTTAAACTTCTAGGGTAGGGCAATCAGAGACCCGATTAGATCATTTTATATTATGGTTAATATAAGAATTCAGCGAAATTCTATCACATTTGCTCAATTTACGTCGCTGCTCTTTCAAATAGCTTATTGGGCTAAGCGGCATCTCAAAGCGCATGAAATGACGAGTGAAATGCACTATTAAACTTCTAGGGTAGGGCGAACAAAGACCCGATTAGATCATTTTACATTAAGGTTAAAATAAGAATTCAGCGAAATTCTATCACATTTGTTCAATTTACGTCGCTCCTATTTCAGATAGCTATTGGGCTAAGCGGCATCTCAAAGCGCATGAAATGACGAGAGAAATGCACTATTAAACTTCTTGGGTAGGGCGTACAGAGACCCGAATACATCATTTTATATTATGGTTAATTTAAGAATTCAGCAAAATTCTATCACATTTGTTCAATTTACATCGCTCCTATTTCAGATAGCCTATTGGGCTAAGCGGCATCTCAAAGCGCATGAAATGGCGAGTGAAATACACTATTAGACTTCTTGGGTAGGGCGAACAAAGACCCGATTAGATCATTTTACATTAAGGTTAAAATAAGAATTCAGCGAAATTCTATCACATTTGTTCAATTTACGTCGCTCCTATTTCAGATAGCATATTGTGCTAAGCGGCATCTCAAAGCGCATGAAATGACGAGTGAAATGCACTATTAAACTTCTAGGGTAGGGCGAACAAAGACCCGATTAGATCATTTTACATTAAGGTTAAAATAAAAATTCAGCGAAATTCTATCACATTTGTTCAATTTACGTCGCTCCTATTTCAGATAGCGTACTGGTCTAGGCGGCATCTTAAAGCGCGTGGAAGAGCGAGTAAAATGCACTACTAAACTTCTATGATAGGGCAATCAGAGTTCCGATTAGATCATTTTATATTTTGTTTACTATAACATTTCAGGGAAATTCTATCACATTTGTTCAATTTACGTCGCTCCTATTTCAGATAGCGTATTGGGCTAAGCGGCATCTCAAAGCGCATGAAATGACGAGAGAAATGCACTATTAAACTTCTTGGGTAGGGCGAACAAAGACCCGATTACATCATTTTATATTATGGTTAATTTAAGAATTCAGCAAAATTCTATCACATTTGTTCAATTTAGATCGCTCCTATTTCAGATAGCGTATTGGGCTAAGCGGCATCTCAAAGCGCATGAAATGACGAGTAAAATGCACTATTAAACTTCTAGGATAAGGCAAACGGAGACCCGATTAGTCCATTTTATATTACGGTTAATATAAGAATTCAGCGTAATTCTGTGACATCTGTTCAACTTACGTAGCTCCTATTTCAGATAGCGTATTGGGCTAAGCGGCATCTCAAAGTGCATGAAATGGCTCGTAAAATGCACTATTAAACTTCTAGGGTAGGGCAAACAGAGACCCGATTAGATCATTTTATATTTTGGTTAATATAAGAATTCAGCGAAATTCTATCACATTTGTTCAGTTTACGTCGCTCCTATTTCAGATAGCGTATTGGGCTAAGCTGCATCTCAAAGCGCAAGAAATGGCTCGTAAAATGCACTATTAAACTTCTAGGGTAGGGCAAACAGAGACCCGATTAGATCATTTTATATTTTGGTTAATATAAGAATTCAGCGAAATTCTATCACATTTGTTCAATTTACGTCGTTCCTATTTCAGATAGCATACTGGGCTAGGCGGCATCTCAAAGCGCATGAAATGGCGAGTAAAATGCACTCTTAAACTTCTAGGATAAGGCAAACAGAGACCCGATTAGATCATTTAACATTATGGTTAATAAAAGAATTCAGCGAAATTCTATCACATTTGTTCAATTTACGTCGTTCCTATTTCAGATAGCATACTGGGCTAGGCGGCATCTTAAAGCGCGTGGAATGGCGAGTAAAATGCACTATTAAACTTCTAGGGTAGGGCGAACAGAGACCCGATTAGATCATTTTACATTAAGGTTAATATAAGAATTCAACGAAATTCTCTCACATTTGTTCAATTTACGTCGCTCCTATTGCAGATAGCGTACTGGGCTAGGCGGCATCTTACAGCGCGTGGAATGGTGAATAAAATGCACTATTAAACTTCTAGGATAAGGCAAACAGAGACCCGATTAGATCTTTTTATATTACGGTCAATATAAGAATTCAGCGTAATTCTATCACATTTGTTCAACATACGTCGCTCCTATTTCAGATAGTGTACTTGCCTAGACGGCATCTTAAAGCGCGTGGAAGGGCCAGTAAAATGCACTACTAAACTTCTATGATAAGGCAATCAGAGAGCCGATTAAATCATTTTATATTTTGGTTAATATAAGAATTCAGCGAAATTCTATCACATTTGTTCAATTTCCGTCGCTCCTATTTCAGATAGCGTATTGGGCTAAGCGGCATCTCAAAGCGCATGAAATGACGAGAGAAATGCACTATTAAACTTCTTGGGTAGGGCGAACAAAGACCCGATTACATCATTTTATATTATGGTTAATTTAAGAATTCAGCAAAATTCTATCACATTTGTTCAATTTACATCGCTCCTATTTCAGATAGCCTATTGGGCTAAGCGGCATCTCAAAGCGCATGAAATGGCGAGTGAAATGCACTATTAGACTTCTTGGGTAGGGCGAACAAAGACCCGATTAGATCATTTTACATTAAGGTTAAAATAAGAATTCAGCGAAATTCTATCACATTTGTTCAATTTACGTCGCTCCTATTTCAGATAGCATATTGTGCTAAGCGGCATCTCAAAGCGCATGAAATGACGAGTGAAATGCACTATTAAACTTCTAGGGTAGGGCGAACAAAGACCCGATTAGATCATTTTATATTATGGTTAATTTAAGATTTCAGCGAAATTCTATCACATTTGTTCAATTTACGTCGCTCCTATTTCAGATAGCGTATTGGGCTAAGCGGCATCTCAAAGCGCATGAAATGGCGAGTAAAATGCACTGTTAAACTTCTAGGGTAAGGCAAACAGAGACCCGATTAGATCATTTTATATTACGGTTAATATAAGAATTCAGCGTAATCCGATCACATTTATTCAACATACGTCGCTCCTATTTCAGATAGTGCCCTGGGCTAGGCGGCATCTCAAAGCGCATGAAATGGCGAGTAAAATGCACTGTTAAACTTGTAGGGTAGGTCAAACAGAGACCCGATTAGATCATTTCATATTATGGTTAATTTAAGATTTCAGAAAAATTCTATCACATTTGTTCAATTTACGTCGCTCCTATTTCAGATGGCGTACTCGGATATGCGGCATCTTAAAGCGCGTGGAATGGCGAGTAAAATGCACTATTAAAATTCTAGGATAAGGCAAAGAGAGACCCGATTAGATCATTTTATATTACGGTTAATATAAGAATCCAGCGTAATTCTGTGACATTTGTTCAACTTACGTAGCTCCTATTTCAGATAGCGTACTGGGCTAGGCGGCATCTTAAAGCGCGTGGAATGGCGAGTACAATGCACTATTAAACTTCTATGATAGGGCAATCAGAGACCCGATTAGAACATTTTATATTTTGGTTAATATAAGAATTGAGCGAAATTCTATCACAATTGTTCAATTTACGTCGCTCCTATTTCAGATAGCGTATTTGGCTAAGCGGCATCTCAAAGCGCATGAAATGGCGAGTAAAATGCACTATTAAACTTCTAGGGTAAGGCAAACAGAGACCCGATTAGATCATTTTATATTACGGTTAATATAAGAATTCAGCGTAATCCGATCACATTTGTTCAACATACGTCGCTCCTATTTCAGATAGTGTACTGGGCTAGGCGGCATCTTAAAGCGCGTGGAAGGGCGAGTAAAATGCACTACTAAACTTCTATGGTAGGGCAATCAGAGTCCCGTTTAGATCATTTTATGTATTGTTTAATATAAGATTTCAGGGAAATTCTATCACATTTGTTCAATTTACGTCGCTCCTATTTCAGATAGCGTACTGGTCTAGGCGGCATCTTAAAGCGCGTGGAAGAGCGAGTAAAATGCACTACTAAACTTCTATGATAGGGCAATCAGAGTTCCGATTAGATCATTTTATATTTTGTTTACTATAACATTTCAGGGAAATTCTATCACATTTGTTCAATTTACGTCGCTCCTATTTCAGATAGCGTATTGGGCTAAGCGGCATCTCAAAGCGCATGAAATGACGAGAGAAATGCACTATTAAACTTCTTGGGTAGGGCGAACAAAGACCCGATTACATCATTTTATATTATGGTTAATTTAAGAATTCAGCAAAATTCTATCACATTTGTTCAATTTAGATCGCTCCTATTTCAGATAGCGTATTGGGCTAAGCGGCATCTCAAAGCGCATGAAATGACGAGTAAAATGCACTATTAAACTTCTAGGATAAGGCAAACGGAGACCCGATTAGTCCATTTTATATTACGGTTAATATAAGAATTCAGCGTAATTCTGTGACATCTGTTCAACTTACGTAGCTCCTATTTCAGATAGCGTATTGGGCTAAGCGGCATCTCAAAGTGCATGAAATGGCGAGTAAAATGCACTATTAAACTTCTAGGGTAGGGCAAACAGAGACCCGATTAGATCATTTTATATTTTGGTTAATATAAGAATTCAGCGAAATTCTATCACATTTGTTCAGTTTACGTCGCTCCTATTTCAGATAGCGTATTGGGCTAAGCTGCATCTCAAAGCGCAAGAAATGGCTCGTAAAATGCACTATTAAACTTCTAGGGTAGGGCAAACAGAGACCCGATTAGATCATTTTATATTTTGGTTAATATAAGAATTCAGCGAAATTCTATCACATTTGTTCAATTTACGTCGTTCCTATTTCAGATAGCATACTGGGCTAGGCGGCATCTCAAAGCGCATGAAATGGCGAGTAAAATGCACTCTTAAACTTCTAGGATAAGGCAAACAGAGACCCGATTAGATCATTTAACATTATGGTTAATAAAAGAATTCAGCGAAATTCTATCACATTTGTTCAATTTACGTCGTTCCTATTTCAGATAGCATACTGGGCTAGGCGGCATCTTAAATCGCGTGGAATGGCGAGTAAAATGCACTATTAAACTTCTAGGGTAGGGCGAACAGAGACCCGATTAGATCATTTTACATTAAGGTTAATATAAGAATTCAACGAAATTCTCTCACATTTGTTCAATTTACGTCGCTCCTATTGCAGATAGCGTACTGGGCTAGGCGGCATCTTACAGCGCGTGGAATGGTGAGTAAAATGCACTATTAAACTTCTAGGATAAGGCAAACAGAGACCCGATTAGATCTTTTTATATTACGGTCAATATAAGAATTCAGCGTAATTCTATCACATTTGTTCAACATACGTCGCTCCTATTTCAGATAGTGTACTTGCCTAGACGGCATCTTAAAGCGCGTGGAAGGGCCAGTAAAATGCACTACTAAACTTCTATGATAAGGCAATCAGAGAGCCGATTAAATCATTTTATATTTTGGTTAATATAAGAATTCAGCGAAATTCTATCACATTTGTTCAATTTCCGTCGCTCCTATTTCAGATAGCGTATTGGGCTAAGCGGCATCTCAAAGCGCATGAAATGACGAGAGAAATGCACTATTAAACTTCTTGGGTAGGGCGAACAAAGACCCGATTACATCATTTTATATTATGGTTAATTTAAGAATTCAGCAAAATTCTATCACATTTGTTCAATTTACATCGCTCCTATTTCAGATAGCCTATTGGGCTAAGCGGCATCTCAAAGCGCATGAAATGGCGAGTGAAATGCACTATTAGACTTCTTGGGTAGGGCGAACAAAGACCCGATTAGATCATTTTACATTAAGGTTAAAATAAGAATTCAGCGAAATTCTATCACATTTGTTCAATTTACGTCGCTCCTATTTCAGATAGCATATTGTGCTAAGCGGCATCTCAAAGCGCATGAAATGACGAGTGAAATGCACTATTAAACTTCTAGGGTAGGGCGAACAAAGACCCGATTAGATCATTTTATATTATGGTTAATTTAAGATTTCAGCGAAATTCTATCACATTTGTTCAATTTACGTCGCTCCTATTTCAGATAGCGTATTGGGCTAAGCGGCATCTCAAAGCGCATGAAATGGCGAGTAAAATGCACTGTTAAACTTCTAGGGTAAGGCAAACAGAGACCCGATTAGATCATTTTATATTACGGTTAATATAAGAATTCAGCGTAATCCGATCACATTTATTCAACATACGTCGCTCCTATTTCAGATAGTGCCCTGGGCTAGGCGGCATCTCAAAGCGCATGAAATGGCGAGTAAAATGCACTGTTAAACTTGTAGGGTAGGTCAAACAGAGACCCGATTAGATCATTTCATATTATGGTTAATTTAAGATTTCAGAAAAATTCTATCACATTTGTTCAATTTACGTCGCTCCTATTTCAGATGGCGTACTCGGATATGCGGCATCTTAAAGCGCGTGGAATGGCGAGTAAAATGCACTATTAAAATTCTAGGATAAGGCAAAGAGAGACCCGATTAGATCATTTTATATTACGGTTAATATAAGAATCCAGCGTAATTCTGTGACATTTGTTCAACTTACGTAGCTCCTATTTCAGATAGCGTACTGGGCTAGGCGGCATCTTAAAGCGCGTGGAATGGCGAGTACAATGCACTATTAAACTTCTATGATAGGGCAATCAGAGACCCGATTAGAACATTTTATATTTTGGTTAATATAAGAATTGAGCGAAATTCTATCACAATTGTTCAATTTACGTCGCTCCTATTTTAGATAGCGTATTTGGCTAAGCGGCATCTCAAAGCGCATGAAATGGCGAGTAAAATGCACTATTAAACTTCTAGGGTAAGGCAAACAGAGACCCGATTAGATCATTTTATATTACGGTTAATATAAGAATTCAGCGTAATCCGATCACATTTGTTCAACATACGTCGCTCCTATTTCAGATAGTGTACTGGGCTAGGCGGCATCTTAAAGCGCGTGGAAGGGCGAGTAAAATGCACTACTAAACTTCTATGGTAGGGCAATCAGAGTCCCGTTTAGATCATTTTATGTATTGTTTAATATAAGATTTCAGGGAAATTCTATCACATTTGTTCAATTTACGTCGCTCCTATTTCAGATAGCGTACTCGGACATGCGGCATCTTAAAGCGCGTGGAATGGCGAGTAAAATGCACTATTAAACTTCTAGGGTAGGGCAAACAGAGACCCGAATAGATCATTTCATATTATGGTTAATTTATGAATTCAGCGAAATTCTTTCACATTTGTTCAATTTACGTCGCTCCTATTGCAGATTGCGTATTGGGCTAAGCGGAATCTCAAAGCACATGAAATGGCGAGTAAAATGCACTATTAAACTTCTAGGGTAGGGCGAACAGAGACCCGATTAGATCATTTTACATTAAGGTTAATATAAGTATTCAGGGAACTTCTATCACATTTGTTCAATTTACGTCGCTCCTATTTCAGATAGCCTATTGGGCTAAGCGGCATCTCAAAGCGCATGAAATGACGAGTGAAATGCACTTTTAATCTTCTAGGGTAGGGCGAACAGAGACCCGATTAGAACATTTTACATTAAGGTTAATATAAGAATTCAACGAAATTCTCTCACATTTGTTCAATTTACGTCGCTGATATTTCAGATAGCGTATTGGGCTAAGCGGCATCTCAAAGCGCAAGAAATGGCGAGTAAAATGCACTATTAAACTTCTAGGGTAGGGCAAACAGAGACCCGAGTAGATCATTTCATATTATGGTTAATTTATGAATTCAGCGAAATTCTATCACATTTGTTCAATTTACGTCGCTCCTATTGCAGATTGCGTATTGGGCTAAGCGGCATCACAAAGCGCATGAAATGGCGAGTAAAATGCACTATTAAACTTCTAGGGTAGGGCGAACAAAGACCCGATTAGATCATTTTACATTAAGGTTAAAATAAGAATTCCGCGAAATTCTATCACATTTGTTCAATTTACGTCGCTCCTATTTCAGATAGCATATTGTGCTAAGCGGCATCTCAAAGCGCATGAAATGACGAGTGAAATGCACTATTAAACTTCTAGGGTAGGGCGAACAAAGACCCGATTAGATCATTTTACATTAAGGTTAAAATAAAAATTCAGCGAAATTCTATCACATTTGCTCAATTTACGTCGCTCCTATTTCAGATAGCGTACTGGTCTAGGCGGCATCTTAAAGCGCGTGGAAGAGCGAGTAAAATACACTACTAAACTTCTATGATAGGGCAATCAGAGTTCCGATTAGATTATTTTATATTTTGTTTACTATAACATTTCAGGGAAATTCTATCACATTTGTTCAATTTACGTCGCTCCTATTTCAGATAGCGTATTGGGCTAAGCGGCATCTCAAAGCGCATGAAATGACGAGAGAAATGCACTATTAAACTTCTTGGGTAGGGCGAACAAAGACCCGATTACATCATTTTATATTATGGTTAATTTAAGAATTCAGCAAAATTCTATCACATTTGTTCAATTTAGATCGCTCCTATTTCAGATAGCGTATTGGGCTAAGCGGCATCTCAAAGCGCATGAAATGACGAGTAAAATGCACTATTAAACTTCTAGGATAAGGCAAACGGAGACCCGATTAGACCATTTTATATTACGGTTAATATAAGAATTCAGCGTAATTCTGTGACATTTGTTCAACTTACGTAGCTCCTATTTCAGATAGCGTATTGGGCTAAGCGGCATCTCAAAGTGCATTAAATGGCGAGTAAAATGCACTATTAAACTTCTAGGGTAGGGCAAACAGAGACCCGATTAGATCATTTTATATTTTGGTTAATATAAGAATTCAGCGAAATTCTATCACATTTGTTCAGTTTACGTCGCTCCTATTTCAGATAGCGTATTGGGCTAAGCTGCATCTCAAAGCGCAAGAAATGGCTCGTAAAATGCACTATTAAACTTCTAGGGTAGGGCAAACAGAGACCCGATTAGATCAATTTATATTTTGGTTAATATAAGAATTCAGCGAAATTCTATCACATTTGTTCAATTTACGTCGTTCCTATTTCAGATAGCATACTGGGCTAGGCGGCATCTCAAAGCGCATGAAATGGCGAGTAAAATGCACTCTTAAACTTCTAGGATAAGGCAAACAGAGACCCGATTAGATCATTTAACATTATGGTTAATAAAAGAATTCAGCGAAATTCTATCACATTTGTTCAATTTACGTCGTTCCTATTTCAGATAGCATACTGGGCTAGGCGGCATCTTAAAGCGCGTGGAATGGCGAGTAAAATGCACTATTAAACTTCTTGGGTAGGGCGAACAGAGACCCGATTAGATCATTTTATATTTTGTTTAATATAAGATTTCAGGGAAATTCTATCACATTTGTTCAATTTCCGTCGCTCCTATTTCAGATAGCGTATTGGGCTAAGCGGCATCTCAAAGCGCACGAAAGGGCGAGTAAAATGCACTGTTAAACTTCTAGGGTAGGGCAATCAGAGACCCGATTAGATCATTTTATATTATGGTTAATATAAGAATTCAGCGAAATTCTATCACATTTGCTCAATTTACGTCGCTGCTCTTTCAAATAGCTTATTGGGCTAAGCGGCATCTCAAAGAGCATGAAATGACGAGTGAAATGCACTATTAAACTTCTAGGGTAGGGCGAACAAAGACCCGATTAGATCATTTTACATTAAGGTTAAAATAAGAATTCAGCGAAATTCTATCACATTTGTTCAATTTACGTCGCTCCTATTTCAGATAGCTATTGGGCTAAGCGGCATCTCAAAGCGCATGAAATGACGAGAGAAATGCACTATTAAACTTCTTGGGTAGGGCGTACAGAGACCCGAATACATCATTTTATATTATGGTTAATTTAAGAATTCAGCAAAATTCTATCACATTTGTTCAATTTACATCGCTCCTATTTCAGATAGCCTATTGGGCTAAGCGGCATCTCAAAGCGCATGAAATGGCGAGTGAAATGCACTATTAGACTTCTTGGGTAGGGCGAACAAAGACCCGATTAGATCATTTTACATTAAGGTTAAAATAAGAATTCAGCGAAATTCTATCACATTTGTTCAATTTACGTCGCTCCTATTTCAGATAGCATATTGTGCTAAGCGGCATCTCAAAGCGCATGAAATGACGAGTGAAATGCACTATTAAACTTCTAGGGTAGGGCGAACAAAGACCCGATTAGATCATTTTACATTAAGGTTAAAATAAAAATTCAGCGAAATTCTATCACATTTGCTCAATTTACGTCGCTCCTATTTCAGATAGCGTACTGGTCTAGGCGGCATCTTAAAGCGCGTGGAAGAGCGAGTAAAATACACTACTAAACTTCTATGATAGGGCAATCAGAGTTCCGATTAGATTATTTTATATTTTGTTTACTATAACATTTCAGGGAAATTCTATCACATTTGTTCAATTTACGTCGCTCCTATTTCAGATAGCGTATTGGGCTAAGCGGCATCTCAAAGCGCATGAAATGACGAGTAAAATGCACTATTAAACTTCTAGGATAAGGCAAACGGAGACCCGATTAGATCATTTTATATTATGGTTAATTTAAGAATTCAGCGTAATTCTGTGACATTTGTTCAACTTACGTAGCTCCTATTTCAGATAGCGTATTGGGCTAAGCGGCATCTCAAAGCGCATGAAATGGCGAGTAAAATGCACTATTAAACTTCTAGGGTAGGGCAAACAGAGACCCGATTAGATCATTTTATATTTTGGTTAATATAAGAATTCAGCGAAATTCTATCACATTTGTTCAGTTTACGTCGCTCCTATTTCAGATAGCGTATTGGGCTAAGCTGCATCTCAAAGCGCAAGAAATGGCTCGTAAAATGCACTATTAAACTTCTAGGGTAGGGCAAACAGAGACCCGATTAGATCATTTTATATTTTGGTTAATATAAGAATTCAGCGAAATTCTATCACATTTGTTCAATTTACGTCGTTCCTATTTCAGATAGCATACTGGGCTAGGCGGCATCTCAAAGCGCATGAAATGGCGAGTAAAATGCACTCTTAAACTTCTAGGATAAGGCAAACAGAGACCCGATTAGATCATTTAACATTATGGTTAATAAAAGAATTCAGCGAAATTCTATCACATTTGTTCAATTTACGTCGTTCCTATTTCAGATAGCATACTGGGCTAGGCGGCATCTTAAAGCGCGTGGAATGGCGAGTAAAATGCACTATTAAACTTCTAGGGTAGGGCGAACAGAGACCCGATTAGATCATTTTACATTAAGGTTAATATAAGAATTCAACGAAATTCTCTCACATTTGTTCAATTTACGTCGCTCCTATTGCAGATAGCATACTGGGCTAGGCGGCATCTTAAAGCGCGTGGAATGGCGAGTAAAATGCACTATTAAACTTCTAGGGTAGGGCGAACAGAGACCCGATTAGATCATTTTACATTAAGGTTAAAATAAGAATTCAGCGAAATTCTATCACATTTGTTCAATTTACGTCGCTCCTATTTCAGATAGCATATTGTGCTAAGCGGCATCTCAAAGCGCATGAAATGACGAGTGAAATGCACTATTAAACTTCTAGGGTAGGGCGAACAAAGACCCGATTAGATCATTTTATATTATGGTTAATTTAAGATTTCAGCGAAATTCTATCACATTTGTTCAATTTACGTCGCTCCTATTTCAGATAGCGTATTGGGCTAAGCGGCATCTCAAAGCGCATGAAATGGCGAGTAAAATGCACTGTTAAACTTCTAGGGTAAGGCAAACAGAGACCCGATTAGATCATTTTATATTACGGTTAATATAAGAATTCAGCGTAATCCGATCACATTTATTCAACATACGTCGCTCCTATTTCAGATAGTGCCCTGGGCTAGGCGGCATCTCAAAGCGCATGAAATGGCGAGTAAAATGCACTGTTAAACTTGTAGGGTAGGTCAAACAGAGACCCGATTAGATCATTTCATATTATGGTTAATTTAAGATTTCAGAAAAATTCTATCACATTTGTTCAATTTACGTCGCTCCTATTTCAGATGGCGTACTCGGATATGCGGCATCTTAAAGCGCGTGGAATGGCGAGTAAAATGCACTATTAAAATTCTAGGATAAGGCAAAGAGAGACCCGATTAGATCATTTTATATTACGGTTAATATAAGAATCCAGCGTAATTCTGTGACATTTGTTCAACTTACGTAGCTCCTATTTCAGATAGCGTACTGGGCTAGGCGGCATCTTAAAGCGCGTGGAATGGCGAGTACAATGCACTATTAAACTTCTATGATAGGGCAATCAGAGACCCGATTAGAACATTTTATATTTTGGTTAATATAAGAATTCAGCGAAATTCTATCACAATTGTTCAATTTACGTCGCTCCTATTTCAGATAGCGTATTTGGCTAAGCGGCATCTCAAAGCGCATGAAATGGCGAGTAAAATGCACTATTAAACTTCTAGGGTAGGGCAAACAGAGACCCGAATAGATCATTTCATATTATGGTTAATTTATGAATTCAGCGAAATTCTTTCACATTTGTTCAATTTATGTCGCTCCTATTGCAGATTGCGTATTGGGCTGCGGAATCTCAAAGCACATGAAATGGCGAGTAAAATGCACTATTAAACTTCTAGGGTAGGGCGAACAGAGACCCGATTAGATCATTTTACATTAAGGTTAATATAAGTATTCAGGGAACTTCTATCACATTTGTTCAATTTACGTCGCTCCTATTTCAGATAGCCTATTGGGCTAAGCGGCATCTCAAAGCGCATGAAATGACGAGTGAAATGCACTTTTAATCTTCTAGGGTAGGGCGAACAGAGACCCGATTAGAACATTTTACATTAAGGTTAATATAAGAATTCAACGAAATTCTCTCACATTTGTTCAATTTACGTCGCTGATATTTCAGATAGCGTATTGGGCTAAGCGGCATCTCAAAGCGCAAGAAATGGCGAGTAAAATGCACTATTAAACTTCTAGGGTAGGGCAAACAGAGACCCGAGTAGATCATTTCATATTATGGTTAATTTATGAATTCAGCGAAATTCTATCACATTTGTTCAATTTACGTCGCTCCTATTGCAGATTGCGTATTGGGCTAAGCGGCATCACAAAGCGCATGAAATGGCGAGTAAAATGCACTATTAAACTTCTAGGGTAGGGCGAACAAAGACCCGATTAGATCATTTTACATTAAGGTTAAAATAAGAATTCCGCGAAATTCTATCACATTTGTTCAATTTACGTCGCTCCTATTTCAGATAGCATATTGTGCTAAGCGGCATCTCAAAGCGCATGAAATGACGAGTGAAATGCACTATTAAACTTCTAGGGTAGGGCGAACAAAGACCCGATTAGATCATTTTACATTAAGGTTAAAATAAAAATTCAGCGAAATTCTATCACATTTGCTCAATTTACGTCGCTCCTATTTCAGATAGCGTACTGGTCTAGGCGGCATCTTAAAGCGCGTGGAAGAGCGAGTAAAATACACTACTAAACTTCTATGATAGGGCAATCAGAGTTCCGATTAGATTATTTTATATTTTGTTTACTATAACATTTCAGGGAAATTCTATCACATTTGTTCAATTTACGTCGCTCCTATTTCAGATAGCGTATTGGGCTAAGCGGCATCTCAAAGCGCATGAAATGACGAGAGAAATGCACTATTAAACTTCTTGGGTAGGGCGAACAAAGACCCGATTACATCATTTTATATTATGGTTAATTTAAGAATTCAGCAAAATTCTATCACATTTGTTCAATTTAGATCGCTCCTATTTCAGATAGCGTATTGGGCTAAGCGGCATCTCAAAGCGCATGAAATGACGAGTAAAATGCACTATTAAACTTCTAGGATAAGGCAAACGGAGACCCGATTAGACCATTTTATATTACGGTTAATATAAGAATTCAGCGTAATTCTGTGACATTTGTTCAACTTACGTAGCTCCTATTTCAGATAGCGTATTGGGCTAAGCGGCATCTCAAAGTGCATGAAATGGCGAGTAAAATGCACTATTAAACTTCTAGGGTAGGGCAAACAGAGACCCGATTAGATCATTTTATATTTTGGTTAATATAAGAATTCAGCGAAATTCTATCACATTTGTTCAGTTTACGTCGCTCCTATTTCAGATAGCGTATTGGGCTAAGCTGCATCTCAAAGCGCAAGAAATGGCTCGTAAAATGCACTATTAAACTTCTAGGGTAGGGCAAACAGAGACCCGATTAGATCAATTTATATTTTGGTTAATATAAGAATTCAGCGAAATTCTATCACATTTGTTCAATTTACGTCGTTCCTATTTCAGATAGCATACTGGGCTAGGCGGCATCTCAAAGCGCATGAAATGGCGAGTAAAATGCACTCTTAAACTTCTAGGATAAGGCAAACAGAGACCCGATTAGATCATTTAACATTATGGTTAATAAAAGAATTCAGCGAAATTCTATCACATTTGTTCAATTTACGTCGTTCCTATTTCAGATAGCATACTGGGCTAGGCGGCATCTTAAAGCGCGTGGAATGGCGAGTAAAATGCACTATTAAACTTCTTGGGTAGGGCGAACAGAGACCCGATTAGATCATTTTATATTTTGTTTAATATAAGATTTCAGGGAAATTCTATCACATTTGTTCAATTTCCGTCGCTCCTATTCAGATAGCGTATTGGGCTAAGCGGCATCTCAAAGCGCACGAAAGGGCGAGTAAAATGCACTGTTAAACTTCTAGGGTAGGGCAATCAGAGACCCGATTAGATCATTTTATATTATGGTTAATATAAGAATTCAGCGAAATTCTATCACATTTGCTCAATTTACGTCGCTGCTCTTTCAAATAGCTTATTGGGCTAAGCGGCATCTCAAAGAGC
Organism: Macropis europaea; assembly: GCA_916610135.2. Lineage (NCBI taxonomy): Eukaryota > Metazoa > Arthropoda > Insecta > Hymenoptera > Melittidae > Macropis > Macropis europaea. The sequence continues at coordinate 103,567 of CAKAJE020000164.1, read as the reverse complement.
ATGAAATGACGAGTGAAATGCACTATTAAACTTCTAGGGTAGGGCGAACAAAGACCCGATTAGATCATTTTACATTAAGGTTAAAATAAGAATTCAGCGAAATTCTATCACATTTGTTCAATTTACGTCGCTCCTATTTCAGATAGCTATTGGGCTAAGCGGCATCTCAAAGCGCATGAAATGACGAGAGAAATGCACTATTAAACTTCTTGGGTAGGGCGTACAGAGACCCGAATACATCATTTTATATTATGGTTAATTTAAGAATTCAGCAAAATTCTATCACATTTGTTCAATTTACATCGCTCCTATTTCAGATAGCCTATTGGGCTAAGCGGCATCTCAAAGCGCATGAAATGGCGAGTGAAATGCACTATTAGACTTCTTGGGTAGGGCGAACAAAGACCCGATTAGATCATTTTACATTAAGGTTAAAATAAGAATTCAGCGAAATTCTATCACATTTGTTCAATTTACGTCGCTCCTATTTCAGATAGCATATTGTGCTAAGCGGCATCTCAAAGCGCATGAAATGACGAGTGAAATGCACTATTAAACTTCTAGGGTAGGGCGAACAAAGACCCGATTAGATCATTTTACATTAAGGTTAAAATAAAAATTCAGCGAAATTCTATCACATTTGCTCAATTTACGTCGCTCCTATTTCAGATAGCGTACTGGTCTAGGCGGCATCTTAAAGCGCGTGGAAGAGCGAGTAAAATACACTACTAAACTTCTATGATAGGGCAATCAGAGTTCCGATTAGATTATTTTATATTTTGTTTACTATAACATTTCAGGGAAATTCTATCACATTTGTTCAATTTACGTCGCTCCTATTTCAGATAGCGTATTGGGCTAAGCGGCATCTCAAAGCGCATGAAATGACGAGTAAAATGCACTATTAAACTTCTAGGATAAGGCAAACGGAGACCCGATTAGTCCATTTTATATTATGGTTAATTTAAGAATTCAGCGTAATTCTGTGACATTTGTTCAACTTACGTAGCTCCTATTTCAGATAGCGTATTGGGCTAAGCGGCATCTCAAAGTGCATGAAATGGCGAGTAAAATGCACTATTAAACTTCTAGGGTAGGGCAAACAGAGACCCGATTAGATCATTTTATATTTTGGTTAATATAAGAATTCAGCGAAATTCTATCACATTTGTTCAGTTTACGTCGCTCCTATTTCAGATAGCGTATTGGGCTAAGCTGCATCTCAAAGCGCAAGAAATGGCTCGTAAAATGCACTATTAAACTTCTAGGGTAGGGCAAACAGAGACCCGATTAGATCATTTTATATTTTGGTTAATATAAGAATTCAGCGAAATTCTATCACATTTGTTCAATTTACGTCGTTCCTATTTCAGATAGCATACTGGGCTAGGCGGCATCTCAAAGCGCATGAAATGGCGAGTAAAATGCACTCTTAAACTTCTAGGATAAGGCAAACAGAGACCCGATTAGATCATTTAACATTATGGTTAATAAAAGAATTCAGCGAAATTCTATCACATTTGTTCAATTTACGTCGTTCCTATTTCAGATAGCATACTGGGCTAGGCGGCATCTTAAAGCGCGTGGAATGGCGAGTAAAATGCACTATTAAACTTCTAGGGTAGGGCGAACAGAGACCCGATTAGATCATTTTACATTAAGGTTAATATAAGAATTCAGCGAAATTCTCTCACATTTGTTCAATTTACGTCGCTCCTATTTCAGATAGCATACTGGGCTAGGCGGCATCTTAAAGCGCGTGGAATGGCGAGTAAAATGCACTATTAAACTTCTAGGGTAGGGCGAACAGAGACCCGATTAGATCATTTTACATTAAGGTTAAAATAAGAATTCAGCGAAATTCTATCACATTTGTTCAATTTACGTCGCTCCTATTTCAGATAGCATATTGTGCTAAGCGGCATCTCAAAGCGCATGAAATGACGAGTGAAATGCACTATTAAACTTCTAGGGTAGGGCGAACAAAGACCCGATTAGATCATTTTATATTATGGTTAATTTAAGATTTCAGCGAAATTCTATCACATTTGTTCAATTTACGTCGCTCCTATTTCAGATAGCGTATTGGGCTAAGCGGCATCTCAAAGCGCATGAAATGGCGAGTAAAATGCACTGTTAAACTTCTAGGGTAAGGCAAACAGAGACCCGATTAGATCATTTTATATTACGGTTAATATAAGAATTCAGCGTAATCCGATCACATTTATTCAACATACGTCGCTCCTATTTCAGATAGTGCCCTGGGCTAGGCGGCATCTCAAAGCGCATGAAATGGCGAGTAAAATGCACTGTTAAACTTGTAGGGTAGGTCAAACAGAGACCCGATTAGATCATTTCATATTATGGTTAATTTAAGATTTCAGAAAAATTCTATCACATTTGTTCAATTTACGTCGCTCCTATTTCAGATGGCGTACTCGGATATGCGGCATCTTAAAGCGCGTGGAATGGCGAGTAAAATGCACTATTAAAATTCTAGGATAAGGCAAAGAGAGACCCGATTAGATCATTTTATATTACGGTTAATATAAGAATCCAGCGTAATTCTGTGACATTTGTTCAACTTACGTAGCTCCTATTTCAGATAGCGTACTGGGCTAGGCGGCATCTTAAAGCGCGTGGAATGGCGAGTACAATGCACTATTAAACTTCTATGATAGGGCAATCAGAGACCCGATTAGAACATTTTATATTTTGGTTAATATAAGAATTCAGCGAAATTCTATCACAATTGTTCAATTTACGTCGCTCCTATTTCAGATAGCGTATTTGGCTAAGCGGCATCTCAAAGCGCATGAAATGGCGAGTAAAATGCACTATTAAACTTCTAGGGTAAGGCAAACAGAGACCCGATTAGATCATTTTATATTACGGTTAATATAAGAATTCAGCGTAATCCGATCACATTTGTTCAACATACGTCGCTCCTATTTCAGACAGTGTACTGGGCTAGGCGGCATCTTAAAGCGCGTGGAAGGGCGAGTAAAATGCACTACTAAACTTCTATGGTAGGGCAATCAGAGTCCCGTTTAGATCATTTTATGTATTGTTTAATATAAGATTTCAGGGAAATTCTATCACATTTGTGCAATTTACGTCGCTCCTATTTCAGATAGCGTATTGGGCTAACCGGCATCTCACAGCGCATGAAATGACGAGAGAAATGCACTATTAAACTTCTTGGGTAGGGCGAACAGAGACCCGATTATGTCATTTCATATTATGGTTAATTTAACAATTCAGCGAAATTCTATCACATTTGTTCAATTTATATTACTCCTATTACAAATAGCGTATTGGGCTAAGCGGAATCTCAATGCGCATGAAATGGCGAGTAAAATGCACTATTAAACTTCTAGGATAAGGCAAGCGGAGTCCCGATTAGACCATTTTATGTTACGGTTAATATAAGAATTCAGCGTTATTCTATCACATTTGTTCAACTTACGTCGCTCCTATTTCAGAAAGCGTACTGGGCTAGGCGGCATCTTAAAGCGCGTGGAATGGCGAGCAAAATGCCCTCTTAAACTTCTATGATAGGGCAATCAGAGACCCGATTAGATCATTTTATATTTTGGTTAATATAAGAATTCAGCGAAATTCTATCACATTTGTTCAATTTACGTCGCTCCTATTTCAGATAGCGTATTGGGCTAAGCGGCATCTCAAAGCGTATGAAATGGCGAGTAAAATGCACTGTTAAACTTGTAGGGTAGGTCAAACAGAGACCCGATTAGATCATTTCATATTATGGTTAATTTAAGAATTCAGAAAAATTCTATCACATTCGTTCAATTTACGTCGCTCCTATTTCAGATGGCGTACTCGGATAGGCGGCATCTTAAAGCGCGTGGAATGGCGAGTAAAATGCACTATTAAACTTGTAGGGTAATGCAAACAGAGAGCCGATTAGATCATTTTATATTACGGTTATATAAGATTTCAGGGAAATTCTATCTCATTTGTTCAATTTACGTCGCTCCTATTTCAGATAGCTATTGTGCTAAGCGGCATCTCAAAGCGCATGAAATGGCGAGTAAAATGCACTATTAAACTTCTAGGATAAGGCAAACAGAGACCCGATTAGGTCATTTTATATTTTGGTTAATATAAGAATTCAGCGAAATTCTATCACATTTGTTCAATTTACGTCGCTCCTATTTCAGATAGCGTATTGGGCTAAGCGGCATCTTAAAGCGCGCGGAATGGCGAGTAAAATGCACTATTAAACTTCTATGATAGGGCAATCAGAGACCCGGTTAGATCATTTTATATTTTGTTTACTATAACATTTCAGGGAAATTCTATCACATTTGTTCAATTTACGTCGCTCCTATTTCAGATAGCGTATTGGGCTAAGCGGCATCTCAAAGCGCAAGAAATGGCCAGTAAAATGCACTATTAAACTACTAGGGTAGGGCACACAGAGACCCGATTAGATCATTTCATATTATTGTTAATTTAAGAATTCAGCGAAATTCTATCACATTTGTTCAATTTACGTCGCTCCTATTGCAGATAGCGTACTGGGATAGGCGGCATCTTAAAGCGCGTGGAATGGCGAGTAAAATGCACTACTAAACTTCTAGGGTAGGGCACACAGAGACTCGATTACATCATTTTATATTATGGTTAATTTATCAATTCAGCGAAATTCTATCACATTTGTTCAATTTACGTCACTCCTATTTCAGATAGCGTATTGGGCTAAGCGGCATCTCAAAGCGCATGAAATAGCGAGAAAACGCACTATTAAACTTCTAGGATAGGGCAATCAGAGACCCGATTAGATCATTTTATATTTTGGTTAATATAAGAATTCAGCGAAATTCTATCACATTTGTTCAATTTACGTCGCTCCTATTTCAGATAGCTTACTGGGCTAAGCGGCATCGCAAAGCGCATGAATTGACGAGTGAAATGCACTATTAATCTTCTAGGGTAGGGCGAACAGAGACCCGATTAGATCATTTTACATTAAGGTTAATATAAGAATTCAACGAAATTCTCTCACATTTGTTCAATTTACATCGCACCTATTTCAGATAGCGTACTGGGCTAGGCGGCATCTTAAAGCGCGTGGAATGGCGAGTAAAATGCACTATTAAACTTCTAGGATAAGGCAAACAGAGACCCGATTAGATCTTTTTATATTACGGTCAATATAAGAATTCAGCGTAATTCTATCACATTTGTTCAACATACGTCGCTCCTATTTCAGATAGTGTACTTGCCTAGGCGGCATCTTAAAGCGCGTGGAAGGGCCAGTAAAATGCACTACTAAACTTCTATGATAGGGCAATCAGAGTCCCGATTAGATCATTTTATATTTTGTTTACTATAGGATTTCAGGGAAATTCTATCACATTTGTTCAATTTACGTCGCTCCTATTTCAGATAGCGTATTGGGCTCAGCGGCATCTCAAAGGGCATGAAATGGCGAATAAAATGCACTATTAGACTTCTAGGGTAAGGCAAACAGAGACCCGATTAGATCTTTTTATATTACGGTTAATTTATGAATTCAGCGAAATTCTATCACATTTGTTCAATTTACATCGCACCTATTTCAGATAGCGTAATGGGCTGAGCGGCATCTCAAAGCGCATGAAATGACGAGTGAAATGCACTTTTAATCTTCTAGGGTAGGGCGAACAGAGACCCGATTAGAACATTTTACATTAAGGTTAATATAAGAATTCAGCGAAATTCTCTCACATTTGTTCAATTTACGTCGCTGATATTTCAGATAGCGTATTGGGCTAAGCGGCATCTCAAAGCGCAAGAAATGGCGAGTAAAATGCACTATTAAACTTCTAGGGTAGGGCAAACAGAGACCCGAATAGATCATTTCATATTATGGTTAATTTATGAATTCAGCGAAATTCTATCACATTTGTTCAATTTACGTCGCTCCTATTGCAGATTGCGTATTGGGCTAAGCGGCATCTCAAAGCGCATGAAATGGCGAGTAAAATGCACAATTAAACTTCTAGGGTAAGGCAAACAGAGACCCGATTAGATCTTTTTATATTACGGTTAATATAAGAATTGAGCGTAATTCTATCACATTTGTTCAACATACGTCGCTCCTATTTCAGATAGTGTACTTGCCTAGACGGCATCTTAAAGCGCGTGGAAGGGCCAGTAAAATGCACTACTAAACTTCTATGATAGGGCAATCAGAGAGCCGATTAAATCATTTTATATTTTGGTTAATATAAGAATTCAGCGAAATTCTATCACATTTGTTCAATTTCCGTCGCTCCTATTTCAGATAGCGTATTGGGCTAAGCGGCATCTCAAAGCGCACGAAAGGGCGAGTAAAATGCACTGTTAAACTTCTAGGGTAGGGCAATCAGAGACCCGATTAGATCATTTTATATTATGGTTAATATAAGAATTCAGCGAAATTCTATCACATTTGTTCAATTTACGTCGCTGCTCTTTCAGATAGCTTATTGGGCTAAGCGGCATCTCAAAGCGCATGAAATGACGAGTGAAATGCACTATTATACTTCTAGGGTAGGGCGAACAAAGACCCGATTAGATCATTTTACATTAAGGTTAAAATAAGAATTCAGCGAAATTCTATCACATTTGTTCAATTTACGTCGCTCCTATTTCAGATAGCTATTGGGCTAAGCGGCATCTCAAAGCGCATGAAATGACGAGAGAAATGCACTATTAAACTTCTTGGGTAGGGCGTACAGAGACCCGAATACATCATTTTATATTATGGTTAATTTAAGAATTCAGCAAAATTCTATCACATTTGTTCAACTTACGTAGCTCCTATTTCAGATAGCGTATTGGGCTAAGAGGCATCTCAAAGTGCATGAAATGGCGAGTAAAATGCACTATTAAACTTCTAGGGTAGGGCAAACAGAGACCCGATTAGATCATTTTATATTTTGGTTAATATAAGAATTCAGCGAAATTCTATCACATTTGTTCAGTTTACGTCGCTCCTATTTCAGATAGCGTATTGGGCTAAGCTGCATCTCAAAGCGCAAGAAATGGCTCGTAAAATGCACTATTAAACTTCTAGGGTAGGGCAAACAGAGACCCGATTAGATCATTTTATATTTTGGTTAATATAAGAATTCAGCGAAATTCTATCACATTTGTTCAATTTACGTCCTTCCTATTTCAGATAGCATACTGGGCTAGGCGGCATCTCAAAGCGCATGAAATGGCGAGTAAAATGCACTCTTAAACTTCTAGGATAAGGCAAACAGAGACCCGATTAGATCATTTAACATTATGGTTAATAAAAGAATTCAGCGAAATTCTATCACATTTGTTCAATTTACGTCGTTCCTATTTCAGATAGCATACTGGGCTAGGCGGCATCTTAAAGCGCGTGGAATGGCGAGTAAAATGCACTATTAAACTTGTAGGGTAATGCAAACAGAGAGCCGATTAGATCATTTTATATTACGGTTATATAAGATTTCAGGGAAATTCTATCACATTTGTTCAATTTACGTCGCTCCTATTTCAGATATCTATTGGGCTAAGCGGCATCTCAAAGCGCATGAAATGGCGAGTAAAATGCACTATTAAACTTCTAGGATAAGGCAAACAGAGACCCGATTAGATCATTTTATATTTTGTTTTATATAAGAATTCAGCGAAATTCTATCACATTTGTTCAATTTACGTCGCTCCTATTTCAGATAGCGTATTGGGCTAAGCGGCATCTTAAAGCGCGCGGAATGGCGAGTAAAATGCACTATTAAACTTCTATGATAGGGCAATCAGAGACCCGGTTAGATCATTTTATATTTTGTTTACTATAACATTTCAGGGAAATTCTATCACATTTGTTCCATTTACGTCGCTCCTATTTCAGATAGCGTATTGGGCTAAGCGGCATCTCAAAGCGCAAGAAATGGCCAGTAAAATGCACTATTAAACTTCTAGGGTAGGGCACACAGAGACCCGATTAGATCATTTCATATTATTGTTAATTTAAGAATTCAGCGAAATTCTATCACATTTGTTCAATTCACGTCGCTCCTATTGCAGATAGCGTACTGGGATAGGCGGCATCTTAAAGCGCGTGGAATGGCGAGTAAAATGCACTATTAAACTTCTAGGGTAGGGCAGACAGAGACTCGATTACATCATTTTATATTATGGTTAATTTATCAATTCAGCGAAATTCTATCACATTTGTTCAATTTACGTCACTCCTATTTCAGATAGCGTATTGGGCTAAGCGGTATCTCAAAGCGCATTAAATGGCGAGAAAATGCACTATTAAACTTCTAGGATAGGGCAATCAGAGACCCGATTAGATCATTTTATATTTTGGTTAATATAAGAATTCAGCGAAATTCTGTCACATTCGTTCAATTTACGTCGCTCCTATTTCAGATAGCGTATTGGGCTAAGCTCCATCTCAAAGCGCATGAAATGGCGAATAAAATGCACTATTAGACTTCTAGGGTAAGGCAAACAGAGACCCGATTAGATCTTTTTATATTACGGTTAATTTATGAATTCAGCGAAATTCTATCACATTTGTTCAATTTACATCGCACCTATTTCAGATAGCGTAATGGGCTGAGCGGCATCTCAAAGCGCATGAAATGACGAGTGAAATGCACTTTTAATCTTCTAGGGTAGGGCGAACAGAGAACCGATTAGAACATTTTACATTAAGGTTAATATAAGAATTCAACGAAATTCTCTCACATTTGTTCAATTTACGTCGCTGATATTTCAGATAGCGTATTGGGCTAAGCGGCATCTCAAAGCGCAAGAAATGGCGAGTAAATGCACTATTAAACTTCTAGGGTAGGGAAAACAGAGACCCGAATAGATCATTTCATATTATGGTTAATTTATGAATTCAGCGAAATTCTATCACATTTGTTCAATTTACGTCTCGCCTATTGCAGATTGCGAATTGGGCTAAGCGGCATCTCAAAGCGCATGAAATGGCGAGTAAAATGCACTATTAAACTTCTAGGGTAAGGCAAACAGAGACCCGATTAGATCTTTTTATATTACGGTTAATATAAGAATTCAGCGTTATTCTATCACATTTGTTCATCATACGTCGCTCCTATTTCAGATAGTATACTTGCCTAGGCGGCATCTTCAAGCGCGTGGAAGGGCCAGTAAAATGCACTACTAAACTTCTATGATAGGGCAATCAGAGAGCCGATTAAATCATTTTACATTTTGGTTAATATAAGAATTCAGCGAAATTCTATCACATTTGTTCAATTTACGTCGCTGACATTTCAGATAGCGTATTGGGCTAAGCGGCATCTCAAAGCGCAAGAAATGGCGAGTAAAATGCACTATTAAACTTCCAGGGTAGGGCAAACAGGCACCCGATAAGATCACTTTATATGATGGTTAATTCAAGAATTCAGCGAAATTCTATCACATTCGTTCAATTTACGTGGCTCCTATTTCAGATAGCTTATTGGGCTCAGCGGCATTACAAAGCGCATGAAATGACGAGCGAAATGCACTATTAATCTTCTAGGGTAGGGCGAACAGAGACCCGATTAGATCATTTTACATTAAGGTTAATATAAGAATTCAGCGAGATTCTCTCACATTTGTTCAATTTACGTCGCTGATATTTCAGATAGCGTATTGGGCTAAGCGGCATCTCAAAGCGCAAGAAATGGCAAGTAAAATGAACTATTAAACTTCTAGGGTAGGGCAAACAGAGACCCGATTAGATCATTTGATATTATGGTTAATTTAAGAATTCAGCGAAATTCTATCACATTTGTTCAATTTACGTCGCTCCTATTTCAGATAGCGTACTGGGCTAAGCGGCATCTCAAAGCGCATGAAATGACGAGTGAAATGGACTATTAATCTTCTAGGGTAGGGCGAACAGAGACCCGATTAGAACATTTTACATTAAGGTTAATATAAGAATTCAGCGAAATTCTCTCACATTTGTTCAATTTACGTGGCTGATATTTCAGATAGCGTATTGGGCTAAGCGGCATCTCAATGCGCAAGAAATGGCGAGTAAAATGCACTATTAAACGTCTAGGGCAGGGCAAACAGAGACCCGATTAGGTCATTTCATATTATGGTTAATTTAAGAATTCAGCGAAATTCTATCACATTTGTTCAATTTACATCGCTCCTATTTCAGATAGCTTATTGGGCTAAGCGGCATCTCAAAGCGCATGAAATGGCGAGTAAAATGCACTATTAAACTTCTAGGATAAGGCAAACAGAGACACGATTAGATCATTTTATATTACGGTTAATATTAGAATTCAGCGTAATTCTGTCACATTTGTTCAACTTACGTAGCTCCTATTTCAGATAGCGTACTGGGCTAGGCGGCAACTTAAAGCGCGTGGAACGGCGAGTAAAATGCACTATTAAACTTCTATGATAGGGCAATCAGAGACCCGATTTGATCATTTTATATTATGGTTAATATAAGAATTCAGCGAAATTCTATCACATTTGTTCAATTTACGTCGCTGCTCTTTCAGATAGCTTATTGGGCTAAGCGGCATCTCAAAGCGCATGAAATGACGAGTGAAATGCACTATTAAACTTCTAGGGTAGGGCGAACAAAGACCCGATTAGATCATTTTACATTAAGGTTAAAATAAGAATTCAGCGAAATTCTATCACATTTGTTCAATTTACGTCGCTCCTATTTCAGATAGCGTACTGGGCTAGGCGGCATCCTAAAGCGCGTGGAAGGGCGAGTAAAATGCACTACTAAACTTGTAGGGTAATGCAAACAGAGAGCCGATTAGATCATTTTATATTACGGTTATATAAGATTTCAGGGAAATTCTATCACATTTGTTCAATTTACGTCGCTCCTACTTCAGATAGCTATTGGGCTAAGCGGCATCTCAAAGCGCATGAAATGACGAGAGAAATGCACTCTTAAACTTCTTGGGTAGGGCGAACAGAGACCCGATTACATCATTTTATATTATGGTTAATATAAGAATTCAGCGAAATTCTATCACATTTGTTCAATTTACGTCACTCCTATTTCAGATAGCGTATTGGGCTAAGCGGCATCTCAAAGCGCATGAAATGGCGACAAAATGCACTATTAAACTTCTAGGATAGGGCAATCAGAGACCCGATTATATCATTTTATATTTTGGTTAATATAAGAATTCAGCGAAATTCTATCACATTTGTTCAATTTACGTCGCTCCTATTTCAGATAGCCTACTGGGCTAAGCGGCATCTCAAAGCGCATGAAATGACGAGTGAAATGCACTTTTAATCTTCTAGGGTACGGCGAACAGAGACCCGATTAGAACATTTTACATTAAGGTTAATATAAGAATTCAACGAAATTCTCTCACATTTGTTCAATTTACGTCGCTGATATTTCAGATAGCGTATTGGGCTAAGCGGCATCTCAAAGCGCATGAAATGGCGAGAAAATGTACTATTAAACTTCTAGGATAGGGCAATCAGAGACCCGATTAGATCATTTTATATTTTGGTTAATATAAGAATTCAGCGAAATTCTGTCACATTCGTTCAATTTACGTCGCTCCTATTTCAGATAGCGTATTGGGCTAAGCGGCATCTCAAAGCGCATGAAATGGCGAATAAAATGCACTATTAGACTTCTAGGGTAAGGCAAACAGAGACCCGATTAGATCTTTTTATATTACGGTTAATTTATGAATTCAGCGAAATTCTATCACATTTGTTCAATTTACATCGCACCTATTTCAGATAGCGTAATGGGCTGAGCGGCATCTCAAAGCGCATGAAATGACGAGTGAAATGCACTTTTAATCTTCTAGGGTAGGGCGAACAGAGAACCGATTAGAACATTTTACATTAAGGTTAATATAAGAATTCAACGAAATTCTCTCACATTTGTTCAATTTACGTCGCTGATATTTCAGATAGCGTATTGGGCTAAGCGGCATCTCAAAGCGCAAGAAATGGCGAGTAAAATGCACTATTAAACTTCTAGGGTAGGGCAAACAGAGACCCGAATAGATCATTTCATATTATGGTTAATTTATGAATTCAGCGAAATTCTATCACATTTGTTCAATTTACGTCTCGCCTATTGCAGATTGCGAATTGGGCTAAGCGGCATCTCAAAGCGCATGAAATGGCGAGTAAAATGCACTATTAAACTTCTAGGGTAAGGCAAACAGAGACCCGATTAGATCTTTTTATATTACGGTTAATATAAGAATTCAGCGTTATTCTATCACATTTGTTCATCATACGTCGCTCCTATTTCAGATAGTATACTTGCCTAGGCGGCATCTTCAAGCGCGTGGAAGGGCCAGTAAAATGCACTACTAAACTTCTATGATAGGGCAATCAGAGAGCCGATTAAATCATTTTATATTTTGGTTAATATAAGAATTCAGCGAAATTCTATCACATTTGTTCAATTTACGTCGCTGACATTTCAGATAGCGTATTGGGCTAAGCGGCATCTCAAAGCGCAAGAAATGGCGAGTAAAATGCACTATTAAACTTCCAGGGTAGGGCAAACAGACACCCGATAAGATCACTTTATATGATGGTTAATTCAAGAATTCAGCGAAATTCTATCACATTCGTTCAATTTACGCGGCTCCTATTTCAGATAGCTTATTGGGCTCAGCGGCATTACAAAGCGCATGAAATGACGAGTGAAATGCACTATTAATCTTCTAGGGTAGGGCGAACAGAGACCCGATTAGATCATTTTACATTAAGGTTAATATAAGAATTCAGCGAGATTCTCTCACATTTGTTCAATTTACGTCGCTGATATTTCAGATAGCGTATTGGGCTAAGCGGCATCTCAAAGCGCAAGAAATGGCGAGTAAAATGCACTATTAAACTTCTAGGGTAGGGCAAACAGAGACCCGAATAGATCATTTCATATTATGGTTAATTTATGAATTCAGCGAAATTCTATCACATTTGTTCAATTTACGTCGCTCCTATTGCAGATTGCGTATTGGGCTAAGCGGCACCTCAAAGCGCATGAAATGGCGAGTAAAATGCACTATTAAACTTCTAGGGTAAGGCAAACAGAGACCCGATTAGATCTTTTTATATCACGGTTAATATAAGAATTCAGCGTAATTGTATCACATTTGTTCAACATACGTCGCTCCTATTTCAGATAGTGTACTTGCCTAGACGGCATCTTAAAGCGCGTGGAAGGGCCAGTAAAATGCACTACTAAACTTCTATGATAGGGCAATCAGAGAGCCGATTAAATCATTTTATATTTTGGTTAATATAAGAATTCAGCGAAATTCTATCACATTTGTTCAATTTCCGTCGCTCCTATTTCAGATAGCGTATTGGGCTAAGCGGCATCTCAAAGCGCACGAAAGGGCGAGTAAAATGCATTATTAAACTTCTAGGGTAGGGCAATCAGAGACCCGATTAGATCATTTTATATTATGGTTAATATAAGAATTCAGCGAAATTCTATCACATTTGTTCCATTTACGTCGCTGCTCTTTCAGATAGCTTATTGGGCTAAGCGGCATCTCAAAGCGCATGGAATGACGAGTGAAATGCACTATTAAACTTCTAGGGTAGGGCGAACAAAGACCCGATTAGATCATTTTACATTAAGGTTAAAATAAGAATTCAGCGAAATTCTATCACATTTGTTCAATTAACGTCGCTCCTATTTCAGATAGCTATTGGGCTAAGCGGCATCTCAAAGCGCATGAAATGACGAGAGAAATGCACTATTAAACTTCTTGGGTAGGGCGAACAAAGACCCGATTACATCATTTTATATTATGGTTAATTTAAGAATTCAGCAAAATTCTATCACATTTGTTCAATTTAGATCGCTCCTATTTCAGATAGCGTATTGGGCTAAGCGGCATCTCAAAGCGCATGAAATGACGAGTAAAATGCACTATTAAACTTCTAGGATAAGGCAAACGGAGACCCGATTAGACCATTTTATATTACGGTTAATATAAGAATTCAGCGTAATTCTGTGACATTTGTTCAACTTACGTAGCTCCTATTTCAGATAGCGTACTGGGCTAGGCGGCATCTTAAAGCGCGTGGAATGGCGAGTACAATGCACTATTAAACTTCTATGATAGGGCAATCAGAGACCCGATTAGAACATTTTATATTTTGGTTAATATAAGAAATCAGCGAAATTCTATCACAATTGTTCAATTTACGTCGCTCCTATTTCAGATAGCGTATTGGGCTAAGCGGCATCTCAAAGCGCATGAAATGGCGAGTAAAATGCACTATTAAACTTCTAGGGTAAGGCAAACAGAGACCCGATTAGATCATTTCATATTATGGTTAATTTAAGAATTCAGAAAAATTCTATCACATTTGTTCAATTTACGTCGCTCCTATTTCAGATGGCGTACTCGGATAGGCGGCATCTTAAAGCGCGTGGAATGGCGAGAAAAATGCACTATTAAACTTGTAGGGTAATGCAAACAGAGAGCCGATTAGATCATTTTATATTACGGTTATATAAGATTTCAGGGAAATTCTATCACATTTGTTCAATTTACGTCGCTGCTACTTCAGATAGCTATTGGTCTAAGCGGCATCTCAAAGCGCATGAAATGACGAGAGAAATGCACTCTTAAACTTCTTGGGTAGGGCGAACAGAGACCCGATTACATCATTTTATATTATGGTTAATATAAGTATTCAGCGAAATTCTATCACATTTGTTCAATTTACGTCGCTCCTATTTCAGATAGCGTACTCGGACATGCGGCATCTTAAAGCGCGTGGAATGGCGAGTAAAATGCACCATTAAACTTCTATGATAGGGCAATCAGAGACCCGATTAGATCATTTTATATTTTGGTTAATATAAGAATTCAGCGAAATTCTATGACATTTGTTTAATTTACGTCGCTCCTATTTCAGATAGCGTATTGGGCTAAGCGGCATCTCAAAGCGCATGAAATGGCGAGTAAAATGCACTACTAAACTTCTAGGGTAGGCCAATCAGAGACCCGACTGGATCATTTTATATTTTGGTTAATATAAGAATTCAGCGAAATTCTATCACATTTGTTCAATTTACGTCGCTCCTATGTCAGATAGCGTATTGGGCTAAGCGGCATCTCAAAGCGCATGAAATGACGAGTAGAATGCACTATTAAACTTCTAGGATAAGGCAAACAGAGACCCGATTAGATCATTTTATATTACGGTTAATATAAGAATTCAGCGTAATTCTGTGACATTTCTTCAACTTACGTAGCTCCTATTTCAGATAGCGTGCTCGGCAAGGCGGCAACTTAAAGCGCGTGGAATGGCGAGTAAAATGCACTATTAAACTTCTATGATAGGGCAATCAGAGACCCGATTAGATCATTTCATATTTTGGTTAATATAAGAATTCAGCGAAATTCTATCACATTTGTTCAATTTACGTCGCTCCTATTACAGATAGCGTATTGGGCTAAGCGGCATCTCAAAGCGCATGGAATGACGAGTGAAATGCACTATTAAACTTCTAGGGTGGGGCGAACAGAGACCCGAATAGATCATTTTATATTACGGTTAATATAAGAATTCACCGTAATTCTATCACATTTGTTCAACTAACGTCGCTCCTATTTCAGATAGCGTACTGCGCTAGGCGGCATCTTGAAGCGCGTGGAAGGGCGAGTAAAATGCACTACTAAACTTCTATGATAGGGCAATCAGAGTCCCGATTAGATCATTTTATATTTTGTTTAATATAAGATTTCAGGGAAATTCTATCACATTTGTTCAATTTACGTCGCTGATATTTCAGATAGAGTATTGGGCTAAGCGGCATCTCAAAGCGCAAGAAATGGTGAGTAAAATGCACTCTTAAACTTCTATGATAGGGCACATAGAGACCCGATTAGATCAATTTATATTTTGGTTAATATAAGAATTCAGCGAAATTCTGTCACATTTGTTCAATTTACGTCGCTCCCATTTCAGATAGCGTATTGGGCTAAGCGGCATCTCAAAGCGCATGAAATGACGAGTGAAATGCACTATTAAACTTCTAGGGTAGGGCGAACAAAGACCCGATTACATCATTTTACATTAAGGTTAATATAAGAATTCAGCGAAATTCTATCACATTTGTTCAATTTACGTCGCTCCTATTTCAGATAGCGTACTGGGCTAGGCGGCATCCTAAAGCGCGTGGAAGGGCGAGTAAAATGCACTACTAAACTTGTAGGGTAATGCAAACAGAGAGCCGATTAGATCATTTTATATTACGGTTATATAAGATTTCAGGGAAATTCTATCACATTTGTTCAATTTACGTCGCTCCTACTTCAGATAGCTATTGGGCTAAGCGGCATCTCAAAGCGCATGAAATGACGAGAGAAATGCACTCTTAAACTTCTTGGGTAGGGCGAACAGAGACCCGATTACATCATTTTATATTATGGTTAATATAAGAATTCAGCGAAATTCTATCACATTTGTTCAATTTACGTCACTCCTATTTCAGATAGCGTATTGGGCTAAGCGGCATCTCAAAGCGCATGAAATGGCGACAAAATGCACTATTAAACTTCTAGGATAGGGCAATCAGAGACCCGATTATATCATTTTATATTTTGGTTAATATAAGAATTCAGCGAAATTCTATCACATTTGTTCAATTTACGTCGCTCCTATTTCAGATAGCCTATTGGGCTAAGCGGCATCTCAAAGCGCATGAAATGACGAGTGAAATGCACTTTTAATCTTCTATGGTACGGCGAACAGAGACCCGATTAGAACATTTTACATTAAGGTTAATATAAGAATTCAACGAAATTCTCTCACATTTGTTCAATTTACGTCGCTGATATTTCAGATAGCGTATTGGGCTAAGCGGCATCTCAAAGCGCATGAAATGGCGAGAAAATGTACTATTAAACTTCTAGGATAGGGCAATCAGAGACCCGATTAGATCATTTTATATTTTGGTTAATATAAGAATTCAGCGAAATTCTGTCACATTCGTTCAATTTACGTCGCTCCTATTTCAGATAGCGTATTGGGCTAAGCGGCATCTCAAAGCGCATGAAATGGCGAATAAAATGCACTATTAGACTTCTAGGGTAAGGCAAACAGAGACCCGATTAGATCTTTTTATATTACGGTTAATTTATGAATTCAGCGAAATTCTATCACATTTGTTCAATTTACATCGCACCTATTTCAGATAGCGTAATGGGCTGAGCGGCATCTCAAAGCGCATGAAATGACGAGTGAAATGCACTTTTAATCTTCTAGGGTAGGGCGAACAGAGAACCGATTAGAACATTTTACATTAAGGTTAATATAAGAATTCAACGAAATTCTCTCACATTTGTTCAATTTACGTCGCTGATATTTCAGATAGCGTATTGGGCTAAGCGGCATCTCAAAGCGCAAGAAATGGCGAGTAAAATGCACTATTAAACTTCTAGGGTAGGGCAAACAGAGACCCGAATAGATCATTTCATATTATGGTTAATTTATGAATTCAGCGAAATTCTATCACATTTGTTCAATTTACGTCTCGCCTATTGCAGATTGCGAATTGGGCTAAGCGGCATCTCAAAGCGCATGAAATGGCGAGTAAAATGCACTATTAAACTTCTAGGGTAAGGCAAACAGAGACCCGATTAGATCTTTTTATATTACGGTTAATATAAGAATTCAGCGTTATTCTATCACATTTGTTCAACATACGTCGCTCCTATTTCAGATAGTATACTTGCCTAGGCGGCATCTTCAAGCGCGTGGAAGGGCCAGTAAAATGCACTACTAAACTTCTATGATAGGGCAATCAGAGAGCCGATTAAATCATTTTATATTTTGGTTAATATAAGAATTCAGCGAAATTCTATCACATTTGTTCAATTTACGTCGCTGACATTTCAGATAGCGTATTGGGCTAAGCGGCATCTCAAAGCGCAAGAAATGGCGAGTAAAATGCACTATTAAACTTCCAGGGTAGGGCAAACAGACACCCGATAAGATCACTTTATATGATGGTTAATTCAAGAATTCAGCGAAATTCTATCACATTCGTTCAATTTACGTGGCTCCTATTTCAGATAGCTTATTGGGCTCAGCGGCATTACAAAGCGCATGAAATGACGAGTGAAATGCACTATTAATCTTCTAGGGTAGGGCGAACAGAGACCCGATTAGATCATTTTACATTAAGGTTAATATAAGAATTCAGCGAGATTCTCTCACATTTGTTCAATTTACGTCGCTGATATTTCAGATAGCGTATTGGGCTAAGCGGCATCTCAAAGCGCAAGAAATGGCGAGTAAAATGCACTATTAAACTTCTAGGGTAGGGCAAACAGAGACCCGAATAGATCATTTCATATTATGGTTAATTTATGAATTCAGCGAAATTCTATCACATTTGTTCAATTTACGTCGCTCCTATTGCAGATTGCGTATTGGGCTAAGCGGCACCTCAAAGCGCATGAAATGGCGAGTAAAATGCACTATTAAACTTCTAGGGTAAGGCAAACAGAGACCCGATTAGATCTTTTTATATCACGGTTAATATAAGAATTCAGCGTAATTGTATCACATTTGTTCAACATACGTCGCTCCTATTTCAGATAGTGTACTTGCCTAGACGGCATCTTAAAGCACGTGGAAGGGCCAGTAAAATGCACTACTAAACTTCTATGATAGGGCAATCAGAGAGCCGATTAAATCATTTTATATTTTGGTTAATATAAGAATTCAGCGAAATTCTATCACATTTGTTCAATTTCCGTCGCTCCTATTTCAGATAGCGTATTGGGCTAAGCGGCATCTCAAAGCGCACGAAAGGGCGAGTAAAATGCATTATTAAACTTCTAGGGTAGGGCAATCAGAGACCCGATTAGATCATTTTATATTATGGTTAATATAAGAATTCAGCGAAATTCTATCACATTTGTTCAATTTACGTCGCTGCTCTTTCAGATAGCTTATTGGGCTAAGCGGCATCTCAAAGCGCATGGAATGACGAGTGAAATGCACTATTAAACTTCTAGGGTAGGGCGAACAAAGACCCGATTAGATCATTTTACATTAAGGTTAAAATAAGAATTCAGCGAAATTCTATCACATTTGTTCAATTAACGTCGCTCCTATTTCAGATAGCTATTGGGCTAAGCGGCATCTCAAAGCGCATGAAATGACGAGAGAAATGCACTATTAAACTTCTTGGGTAGGGCGAACAAAGACCCGATTACATCATTTTATATTATGGTTAATTTAAGAATTCAGCAAAATTCTATCACATTTGTTCAATTTAGATCGCTCCTATTTCAGATAGCGTATTGGGCTAAGCGGCATCTCAAAGCGCATGAAATGACGAGTAAAATGCACTATTAAACTTCTAGGATAAGGCAAACGGAGACCCGATTAGATCATTTTATATTACGGTTAATATAAGAATTCAGCGTAATTCTGTCACATTTGTTCAAGTTACGTAGCTCCTATTTCAGATAGCGTACTCGGATAGGCGGCATCTTAAAGCGCGTGGAATGGCGAGTAAAATGCACTATTAAACTTCTATGATAGGGCAATCAGAGACCCGATTAGATCATTTTATATTTTGGTTAATATAAGAATTCAGCGAAATTCTATGACATTTGTTTAATTTACGTCGCTCCTATTTCAGATAGCGTATTGGGCTAAGCGGCATCTCAAAGCGCATGAAATGGCGAGTGAAATGCACTACTAAACTTCTAGGGTAGGCCAATCCGAGACCCGATTAGATCATTTTATATTTTGGTGAATATAAGAATTCAGCGAAATTCTATCACATTTGTTCAATTTACGTCGCTCCTATTTCAGATAGCTTATTGGGCTAAGCGGAATCTCAAAGCGCATGAAATGGCGAGTAAAATGCACTATTAAACTTCTAGGGTAGGGCGAACAGAGACCCGATTAGATCATTTTACATTAAGGTTAATATAAGTATTCAGGGAACTTCTATCACATTTGTTCAATTTACGTCGCTTCTATTTCAGATAGCTTATTGGGCTAAGCGGCATCTCGAAGCGCATGAAATGACGAGTGAAATGCACTATTAATCTTCTAGGGTAGGGCGAACAGAGACCCGATTAGATCATTTTACATTAAGGTTAATATAAGAATTCAACGAAATTCTCTCACATTTGTTCAATTTACGTCGCTGATATTTCAGATAGCGTATTGGGCTAAGCGGCATCTCAAAGCGCAAGAAATGTCGAGTAAAATGCACTATTAAACTTCTAGGGTAGGGCAAACAGAGACCCGAATAGATCATTTCATATTATGGTTAATTTATGAATTCAGCGAAATTCTATCACATTTGTTCAATTTACGTCGCTCCTATTGCAGATAGCGTATTGGGCTAAACGGCATCACAAAGCGCATGAAATGGCGAGTAACATGCACTATTAAACTTCTAGGGTAAGGCAAACAGAGAACCGATTAGATCATTTTATATTACGGTTAATATAAGAATTCAGCGTAAATGTATCACATTTGTTCAACATACGTCGCTCCTATTTCAGATAGTGTACTGGGCTAGGCGGCATCTTAAAGCGCGTGGAAGGGCGAGTAAAATGCATTACTAAACTTCTATGATAGGGCAATCAGAGTCCCGTTTAGATCATTTTATATTTTGTTTAATATAAGGTTTCAGGGAAATTCTATCACATTTGTTCAATTTACGTCGCTGGTATTTCAGATAGAGTATTGGGCTAAGCGGCATCTCAAAGCGCAAGAAATGGTGAGTAAAATGCACTCTTAAACTTCTATGATAGGGCAATCAGAGACACGATTAGATCATTTTATATTTTGGTTAATATAAGAATTCAGCGAAATTCTATCACATTTGTTCAATTTACGTCGCTCCTATGTCAGATAGCGTATTGGGCTAAGCGGCATCTCAAAGCGCATGAAATGACGAGTAAAATGCACTGTTAAACATCTAGGATAAGGCACACAGAGACCCGATTAGATCATTTTATATTATGGTTAATATAAGAATTGAGCGTAATTCTGTGACATTTGTTCAACTTACGTAGCTCCTATTTCAGATAGCGTACTGGGCTAGGCGGCAACTTAAAGCGCGTGGAATGGCGAGTAAAATGCACTATTAAACTTCTATGATAGGGCAATCAGAGACCCGATTAGATCATTTTATATTTTGGTGAATATAAGAATTCAGCGAAATTCTATCACATTTGTTCAATTTACGTCGCTCCTATTTCAGATAGCTTATTGGGCTAAGCGGAATCTCAAAGCGCATGAAATGGCGAGTAAAATGCACTATTAAACTTCTAGGGTAGGGCGAACAGAGACCCGATTAGATCATTTTACATTAAGGTTAATATAAGTATTCAGGGAACTTCTATCACATTTGTTCAATTTACGTCGCTCCTATTTCAGATAGCTTATTGGGCTAAGCGGCATCTCAAAGCGCATGAAATGACGAGTGAAATGCACTATTAATCTTCTAGGGTAGGGCGAACAGAGACCCGATTAGATTATTTTACATTAAGGTTAATATAAGAATTCAACGAAATTCTCTCACATTTGTTCAATTTACGTCGCTGATATTTCAGATAGCGTATTGGGCTAAGCGGCATCTCAAAGCGCAAGAAATGGCGAGTAAAATGCACTATTAAACTTCTAGGGTAGGGCAAACAGAGACCCGAATTGATCATTTCATATTATGGTTAATTTATGAATTCAGCGAAATTCTATCACATTTGTTCAATTTACGTCGCTACTATTGCAGATTGCGTATTGGGATAAGCGGCATCTAAAAGCGCGTGAAATGGCGAGTAAAATGCACTATTAAACTTCTAGGGTAAGGCAAACAGAGACCCGATTAGATCTTTTTATATTACGGTCAATATAAGAATTCAGCGTAATTCTATCACATTTGTTCAACATACGTCGCTCCTATTTCAGATAGTGTACTGGGCTAGGCGGCATCTTAAAGCGCGTGGAAGGGCGAGTAAAATACACTATTAAACTTCTAGGGTAGGGCAAACAGAGACCCGATTACGTCATTTCATATTATGGTTAATTTAAGAATTCAGCGAAATTCTCTCACATTTGTTCAATTTACGTCGCTGATATTTCAGATAGCGTATTGGGCTAGGCGGCATCTCAAAGCGCAAGAAATGGCGAGTAAAATGCACTATTAAACTTCTAGGGTAGGGCAAACAGAGACCCGATTAGATCATTTTATATTATGGTTAATTTAACAATTCAGCGAAATTCTATCACATTTGTTCAATTTACGTCACTCCTATTTCAGATAGCGTATTGGGCTAAGCGGCATCTCAAAGCGCATGAAATGGCGAGTAAAATGCACTATTAAACTTCTAGGATAAGGCAAACAGAGACCGGATTAGATCATTTTATATTACGGTTAATACAAGAATTCAGCGTAATTCTGTCACATTTGTTCAAGTTACGTAGCTCCTATTTCAGATAGCGTACTGGGCTAGGCGGCAACTTAAGCGCGTGGAATGGCGAGTAAAATGCACTATTAAACTTCTATGATAGGGCAATCAGAGACACGATTAGATCATTTTATATTTTGTTCAATATAAGATTTCAGGGAAATTCTATCACATTTGTTTAATTTACGTCGCTCCTACTTCAGATAGCGTATTGGGCTAAGCGGCATCGCAAAGCGCATGAAATGGCGAGTAAAATGCACTATTAAACTTCTAGGGTAGGGCAATCAGAGACCCGGTTAGATCATTTTATATTATGGTTAATTTAACAATTCAGCGAAATTCTATCACATTTGTTCAATTTACGTCGTTCCTATTTCAGATAGCATACTGGGCTGGGCGGCATCTTAAAGCGCGTGGAATGGCGAGTAAAACGCACTATTAAACTTCTAGGGTCGGGCGAACAAAGACCCGATTAGATCATTTTACATTAAGGTTAATATAAGAATTCAGGGAAATTCTATCACATTTGTTCAACATACGTCGCTCATATTTCAGATAGTGTACTGGGCTAGGCGGCATCTTAAAGTGCGTGGAAGCGCGAGTAAAATGCACTACTAAACTTCTATGATAGAGCAATCAGAGTCCCGTTGAGATCATTTTATATTTTGGTTAATATAAGAATTCAGCGAGATTCTCTCACATTTGTTCAATTTACGTCGCTGATATTTCAGATAGCGTATTGGGCTAAGCGGCATCTCAAAGCGCAAGAAATGGCAAGTAACATGAACTATTAAACTTCTAGGGTAGGGCAAACAGAGACCCGATTAGATCATTTTATATTATGGTTAATTTAGGAATTCAGCGAAATTCTATCACATTTGTTCAATTGACGTCGCTCCTATTGCAGATAGCGTATTGGGCTAAGCAGCATCTCAAAGCGCATGAAATGGCGAGTAAAATGCACTATTAAACTTCTAGGGTAAGGCAAACAGAGACCCGATTAGATTATTTTATATTACGGTTAATATAAGAATTCAGCGTAAATGTATCACATTTGTTCAATATACGTCGCTCCTATTTCAGGTAGTGTACTGGGCTAGGCGGCATCTTAAAGCGCGTGGAAGGGCGAGTAAAATGCACTACTAAACTTCTATGATAGGGCAATCAGAGTCCCGTTTAGATCATTTTATATTTTGTTTAATATAAGATTTCAGGGAAATTCTATCACATTTGTTCAATTTACGTCGCTGATATTTCAGATAGAGTATTGGGCTAAGCGGCATCTCAAAGCGCAAGAAATGGTCAGTAAAATGCACTCTTAAACTTCTATGATAGGGCAATCAGAGACCCGATTAGATCATTTTATATTTTGGTTAATATAAGAATTCAGCGAAATTCTATCACATTTGTTCAATTTACGTCGCTCCTATTTCAGATAGCGTATTGGGCTAAGCGGCATCTCAAAGCGCATAAAATGGCGAGTAAAATGCACTATTAAACTTCTAGGGTAGGGCAAACAGAGACCCGAATTGATCATTTCATATTATGGTTAATTTATGAATTCAGCGAAATTCTATCACATTTGTTCAATTTACGTCGCTACTATTGCAGATTGCGTATTGGGATAAGCGGCATCTCAAAGCGCGTGGAAGGGCGAGTAAAATGCACTACTAAACTTCTATGATAGGGCAATCACAGTCCCATTTAGATCATTTTATATTTCGGTTAATATAAGAATTCGGCGTAATTCTGTCACACTTGTTCAACTTACGTAGCTCCTATTTCAGATAGCGTACTGGGCTATGCGGCAACTTAAAGCGCGTGGAATAGCGAGTAAAATGAACTATTAAACTTCTAGGGTAGGGCAAACAGAGACCCGATTAGATCATTTTATATTATGGTTAATTTAGGAATTCAGCGAAATTCTATCACATTTGTTCAATTTACGTCGCTCCTATTGCAGATAGCGTATTGGGCTAAGCGGCATCTCAAAGCGCATGAAATGGCGAGTAAAATGCACTATTAAACTTCTAGGGTAGGGCAATCAGAGACCCGATTAGATCATTTCATATTGCGGTTAATATAAGAATTCAGCGTAACTCTGTCACATTTGTTCAATTTACGTCGCTCCTATTTCAGATAGCTTATTGGGCTAAGCGGCATCTCAAAGCGCATGAAATGGCGAGTGAAATGCACTATTAAACTTCTAGGGTAGGGCGAACAAAGACCCGATTAGATCATTTTACCTTAAGGTTAATATAAGAATTCAGCGAAATTCTATCACATTTGTTCGATTTACGTCGCTCCTATTTCAGATAGCGTATTGGGCTAAGCGGCATCTCAAAGCGCATGAAATGGCGAGTAAAATGCACTATTAAACTTCTAGGATAAGGCAAACAGTGACCCGATTAGATCATTTTATATTACGGTTAATATAAGAATTCAGCGTAATTCTGTCACATTTGTTCAAGTTACGTAGCTCTTATTTCAGATAGCGTACTGGGCTAGGCGGCAACTTAAAGCGCGTGGAATGTCGAGTAAAATGCACTATTAAACTTCTATGATAGGGCAATCAGAGACCCGATTAGATCATTTTATATGTCGGTTAATATAAGAATTCAGCGAAATTCTATCACATTTGTTCAATTTACGTCGCTCCTATTTAAGATAGCGTATTGGGCTAAGCGACATCTCAAAGCGCATGAAATGGCGAGTAAAATGCACTATTGAACTTCCAGGGTAGGGCAATCAGAGACCCGATTAGGTCGTTTTATATTATGGTTAATTTAACAATTCAGGGAAATTCTATCACATTTGTTCAATTTACGTCGCTCCTATTTCGGATAGCGTATTGGGCTAAGCGGCATCTCAAATCGCATGAAATGACGAGAGAAATGCACTACTAAACTTCTTGGGTAGGGCGAACAGAGACCCGATTACATCATTTTATGTTATGGTTAATTTAAGAATTCGGCAAAATTCTATCACATTTGTTCAACTTACGTCGCTACTATTTCAGATAGCGTACTGGGCTAGGCGGCACCATAAAGGGCGTGGAATGGCGAGTAAAATGCACTATTAAACTTCTATGATAGGGCAATCAGAGACCCGATTAGATCATTTTATATTTTGGTGAATATAAGAATTCAGCGAAATTCTATCACATTTGTTCAATTTACGTCGCTCCTATTTCAGATAGCTTATTGGGCTAAGCGGAATCTCAAAGCGCATGAAATGGCGAGTAAAATGCACTATTAAACTTCTAGGGTAGGGCGAACAGAGACCCGATTAGATCATTTTACATTAAGGTTAATATAAGTATTCAGGGAACTTCTATCACATTTGTTCAATTTACGTCGCTCCTATTTCAGATAGCTTATTGGGCTAAGCGGCATCTCAAAGCGCATGAAATAACGAGTGAAATGCACTATTAATCTTCTAGGGTAGGTCGAACAGAGACCCGATTAGATCATTTTACATTAAGGTTAATATAAGAATTCAGCGAGATTCTCTCACATTTGTTCAATTTACGTCGCTAATATTTCAGATAGCGTATTGGGCTAAGCGTCATCTCAAAGCGCAAGAAATGGCGAGTAAAATGCACTATTAAACTTCTAGGGTAGGGCAAACAGAGACCCGATTAGATCATTTTATATTATGGTTAATTTAAGAATTCAGCAAAATTCTATCACATTTGTTCAATTTACGTCGCTCCTATTTCAGATAGCGTACTGGGCTAGGCGGCATCTTAAAGAGCGTGGAATGGCGAGTAAAATGCACTAATAAACTCCTATGATAAGGCAAACAGTGACCCGATTAGATCATTTTACATTAAGATTAGTATAAGAATTCAGCGAGATTCTCTCACATTTGTTCAATTTACGTCGCTGATATTTCAGATAGCGTATTGTGCTAAGCGGCATCTCAAAGCGCAAGAAATGGCGAGTAAAATGCACTATTAAACTTCTAGGGTAGGGCAAACAGAGACCCGATTAGATCATTTTATATTACGGTTAATATAAGAATTCAGCGTAATTCTGTCACATTTGTTCAAGTTACGTAGCTCCTATCTCAGGTAGCGTACTGGGTAAGGCGGCAACTTAAAGCGCGTGGAATGGCGAGTAAAATGCACTATTAAACTTCTATCATAGGGCAATCAGAGACCCGATTAGATCATTTTATATTTTGGTTAATTTAAGAATTCAGCGAAATTCTACCACATTTGTTCAATTTACGTCGCTCCTATTTCAGATAGCGTATTGGGCTAAGCGGCATCTCGAAGCGCATGAAATGGCGAGTAAAATGCACTATTAAACTTCTAGGTTAGGGCAATCAGAGACCGGATTAGATCATTTTATATTTTGTTTAATATAAGATTTCAGGGAAATTCTATCACATTTGTTCAATTTACGTCGCTCCTATTTCAGATAGCGTATTGGGCTAAGCGGCATCTCAAAGCGCATGAAATGACGAGAGAAATGAACTATTAAACTTCTTGGGTAGGGCGAATAGAGACCCGATTACATCATTTTATGTTATGGTTAATTTAAGAATTCGGCAAAATTCTACCACATTTGTTCAACTTACGTCGCTCCCATTTCAGATAGCGTACTCGTCTAGGCGGCACCTTAAAGCGCGTGGAATGGCGAGTAAAATGCACTATTAAACTTCTATGATAGGGCAATCAGAGACCCGATTAGATCATTTTATATTTTGGTGAATATAAGAATTCAGCGAAATTCTATCACATTTGTTCAATTTACGTCGCTCCTATTTCAGATAGCTTATTGGGCTAAGCGGAATCTCAAAGCGCATGAAATGGCGAGTAAAATGCACTATTAAACTTCTAGGGTAGGGCGAACAGAGACCCGATTAGATCATTTTACATTAAGGTTAATATAAGTATTCAGGGAACTTCTATCACATTTGTTCAATTTACGTCGCTTCTATTTCAGATAGCTTATTGGGCTAAGCGGCATCTCAAAGCGCATGAAATGACGAGTGAAATGCACTATTAATCTTCTAGGGTAGGGCGAACAGAGACCCGATTAGATCATTTTACATTAAGGTTAATATAAGAATTCAACGAAATTCTCTCACATTTGTTCAATTTACGTCGCTGATATTTCAGATAGCGTATTGGGCTAAGCGGCATCTCAAAGCGCAAGAAATGTCGAGTAAAATGCACTATTAAACTTCTAGGGTAGGGCAAACAGAGACCCGAATAGATCATTTCATATTATGGTGAATTTATGAATTCAGCGAAATTCTATCACATTTGTTCAATTTACGTCGCTCCTATTGCAGATAGCGTATTGGGCTAAACGGCATCACAAAGCGCATGAAATGGCGAGTAAAATGCACTATTAAACTTCTAGGGTAAGGCAAACAGAGAACCGATTAGATCATTTTATATTACGGTTAATATAAGAATTCAGCGTAAATGTATCACATTTGTTCAACATACGTCGCTCCTATTTCAGATAGTGTACTGGGCTAGGCGGCATCTTAAAGCGCGTGGAAGGGCGAGTAAAATGCATTACTAAACTTCTATGATAGGGCAATCAGAGTCCCGTTTAGATCATTTTATATTTTGTTTAATATAAGATTTCAGGGAAATTCTATCACATTTGTTCAATTTACGTCGCTGGTATTTCAGATAGAGTATTGGGCTAAGCGGCATCTCAAAGCGCAAGAAATGGTGAGTAAAATGCACTCTTAAACTTCTATGATAGGGCAATCAGAGACACGATTAGATCATTTTATATTTTGGTTAATATAAGAATTCAGCGAAATTCTATCACATTTGTTCAATTTACGTCGCTCCTATGTCAGATAGCGTATTGGGCTAAGCGGCATCTCAAAGCGCATGAAATGACGAGTAAAATGCACTGTTAAACATCTAGGATAAGACACACAGAGACCCGATTAGATCATTTTATATTATGGTTAATATAAGAATTGAGCGTAATTCTGTGACATTTGTTCAACTTACGTAGCTCCTATTTCAGATAGCGTACTGGGCTAGGCGGCAACTTAAAGCGCGTGGAATGGCGAGTAAAATGCACTATTAAACTTCTATGATAGGGCAATCAGAGACCCGATTAGATCATTTTATATTTTGGTGAATATAAGAATTCAGCGAAATTCTATCACATTTGTTCAATTTACGTCGCTCCTATTTCAGATAGCTTATTGGGCTAAGCGGAATCTCAAAGCGCATGAAATGGCGAGTAAAATGCACTATTAAACTTCTAGGGTAGGGCGAACAGAGACCCGATTAGATCATTTTACATTAAGGTTAATATAAGTATTCAGGGAACTTCTATCACATTTGTTCAATTTACGTCGCTCCTATTTCAGATAGCTTATTGGGCTAAGCGGCATCTCAAAGCGCATGAAATGACGAGTGATATGCACTATTAATCTTCTAGGGTAGGGCGAACAGAGACCCGATTAGATCATTTTACATTAAGGTTAATATAAGAATTCAACGAAATTCTCTCACATTTGTTCAATTTATGTCGCTGATATTTCAGATAGCGTATTGGGCTAAGCGGCATCTCAAAGCGCAAGAAATGGCGAGTAAAATGCACTATTAAACTTCTAGGGTAAGGCAAACAGAGACCCGATTAGATCTTTTTATATTACGGTCAATATAAGAATTCAGCGTAATTCTATCACATTTGTTCAACATACGTCGCTCCTATTTCAGATAGTGTACTGGGCTAGGCGGCATCTTAAAGCGCGTGGAAGGGCGAGTAAAATACACTATTAAACTTCTAGGGTAGGGCAAACAGAGACCCGATTACGTCATTTCATATTATGGTTAATTTAAGAATTCAGCGAAATTCTCTCACATTTGTTCAATTTACGTCGCTGATATTTCAGATAGCGTATTGGGCTAGGCGGCATTTCAAAGCGCAAGAAATGGCGAGTAAAATGCACTATTAAACTTCTAGGGTAGGGCAAACAGAGACCCGATTAGATCATTTTATATTATGGTTAATTTAACAATTCAGCGAAATTCTATCACATTTGTTCAATTTACGTCACTCCTATTTCAGATAGCGTATTGGGCTAAGCGGCATCTCAAAGCGCATGAAATGGCGAGTAAAATGCACTATTAAACTTCTAGGATAAGGCAAACAGAGACCGGATTAGATCATTTTATATTACGGTTAATACAAGAATTCAGCGTAATTCTGTCACATTTGTTCAAGTTACGTAGCTCCTATTTCAGATAGCGTACTGGGCTAGGCGGCAACTTAAAGCGCGTGGGATGGCGAGTAAAATGCACTATTAAACTTCTATGATAGGGCAATCAGAGACACGATTAGATCATTTTATATTTTGTTCAATATAAGATTTCAGGGAAATTCTATCACATTTGTTTAATTTACGTCGCTCCTACTTCAGATAGCGTATTGGGCTAAGCGGCATCGCAAAGCGCATGAAATGGCGAGTAAAATGCACTATTAAACTTCTAGGGTAGGGCAATCAGAGACCCGGTTAGATCATTTTATATTATGGTTAATTTAACAATTCAGCGAAATTCTATCACATTTGTTCAATTTACGTCGTTCCTATTTCAGATAGCATACTGGGCTGGGCGGCATCTTAAAGCGCGTGGAATGGCGAGTAAAACGCACTATTAAACTTCTAGGGTCGGGCGAACAAAGACCCGATTAGATCATTTTACATTAAGGTTAATATAAGAATTCAGGGAAATTCTATCACATTTGTTCAACATACGTCGCTCATATTTCAGATAGTGTACTGGGCTAGGCGGCATCTTAAAGTGCGTGGAAGCGCGAGTAAAATGCACTACTAAACTTCTATGATAGAGCAATCAGAGTCCCGTTGAGATCATTTTATATTTTGGTTAATATAAGAATTCAGCGAGATTCTCTCACATTTGTTCAATTTACGTCGCTGATATTTCAGATAGCGTATTGGGCTAAGCGGCATCTCAAAGCGCAAGAAATGGCAAGTAAAATGAACTATTAAACTTCTAGGGTAGGGCAAACAGAGACCCGATTAGATCATTTTATATTATGGTTAATTTAGGAATTCAGCGAAATTCTATCACATTTGTTCAATTGACGTCGCTCCTATTGCAGATAGCGTATTGGGCTAAGCAGCATCTCAAAGCGCATGAAATGGCGAGTAAAATGCACTATTAAACTACTAGGGTAAGGCAAACAGAGACCCGATTAGATTATTTTATATTACGGTTAATATAAGAATTCAGCGTAAATGTATCACATTTGTTCAACATACGTCGCTCCTATTTCAGGTAGTGTACTGGGCTAGGCGGCATCTTAAAGCGCGTGGAAGGGCGAGTAAAATGCACTACTAAACTTCTATGATAGGGCAATCAGAGTCCCGTTTAGATCATTTTATATTTTGTTTAATATAAGATTTCAGGGAAATTCTATCACATTTGTTCAATTTACGTCGCTGATATTTCAGATAGAGTATTGGGCTAAGCGGCATCTCAAAGCGCAAGAAATGGTCAGTAAAATGCACTCTTAAACTTCTATGATAGGGCAATCAGAGACCCGATTAGATCATTTTATATTTTGGTTAATATAAGAATTCAGCGAGATTCTCTCACATTTGTTCAATTTACGTCGCTGATATTTCAGATAGCGTATTGGGCTAAGCGGCATCTCAAAGCGCAAGAAATGGCAAGTAAAATGAACTATTAAACTTCTAGGGTAGGGCAAACAGAGACCCGATTAGATCATTTTATATTATGGTTAATTTATGAATTCAGCGAAATTCTATCACATTTGTTCAATTTACGTCGCTACTATTGCAGATTGCGTATTGGGATAAGCGGCATCTCAAAGCGCGTGGAAGGGCGAGTAAAATGCACTACTAAACTTCTATGATAGGGCAATCACAGTCCCATTTAGATCATTTTATATTTCGGTTAATATAAGAATTCGGCGTAATTCTGTCACACTTGTTCAACTTACGTAGCTCCTATTTCAGATAGCGTACTGGGCTATGCGGCAACTTAAAGCGCGTGGAATAGCGAGTAAAATGAACTATTAAACTTCTAGGGTAGGGCAAACAGAGACCCGATTAGATCATTTTATATTATGGTTAATTTAGGAATTCAGCGAAATTCTATCACATTTGTTCAATTTACGTCGCTCCTATTGCAGATAGCGTATTGGGCTAAGCGGCATCTCAAAGCGCATGAAATGGCGAGTAAAATGCACTATTAAACTTCTAGGGTAGGGCAATCAGAGACCCGATTAGATCATTTCATATTGCGGTTAATATAAGAATTCAGCGTAACTCTGTCACATTTGTTCAATTTACGTCGCTCCTATTTCAGATAGCTTATTGGGCTAAGCGGCATCTCAAAGCGCATGAAATGGCGAGTGAAATGCACTATTAAACTTCTAGGGTAGGGCGAACAAAGACCCGATTAGATCATTTTACCTTAAGGTTAATATAAGAATTCAGCGAAATTCTATCACATTTGTTCGATTTACGTCGCTCCTATTTCAGATAGCGTATTGGGCTAAGTGGCATCTCAAAGCGCATGAAATGGCGAGTAAAATGCACTATTAAACTTCTAGGATAAGGCAAACAGTGACCCGATTAGATCATTTTATATTACGGTTAATATAAGAATTCAGCGTAATTCTGTCACATTTGTTCAAGTTACGTAGCTCTTATTTCAGATAGCGTACTGGGCTAGGCGGCAACTTAAAGCGCGTGGAATGTCGAGTAAAATGCACTATTAAACTTCTATGATAGGGCAATCAGACACCCGATTAGATCATTTTATATGTCGGTTAATATAAGAATTCAGCGAAATTCTATCACATTTGTTCAATTTACGTCGCTCCTATTTAAGATAGCGTATTGGGCTAAGCGACATCTCAAAGCGCATGAAATGGCGAGTAAAATGCACTATTGAACTTCTAGGGTAGGGCAATCAGAGACCCGATTAGGTCGTTTTATATTATGGTTAATATAAGAATTCAGCGAAATTCTACCACATTTGTTCAATTTACGTCGCTCCTATTTCAGATAGCGTATTGGGCTAAGCGGCAGCTCAAAGCGCATGAAACGACGAATAAAATGCACTATTAAGCTTCTACGCTAGGGCGAACAGAGACCCGATTAGATCATTTAACATTATGGTTAATAAAAGAATTCAGCGAAATTCTATCGCATTTGTTCAATTTACGTCGCTCCTATTTCAGATAGCGTATTGGGCTAAGCGGCATCTCAAAGCGCATGAAATGGCGAGTAAAGTGCACTATTAAACTTCTAGGGTAGGGCAAACAGAGACCCGATTAGATCATTTTATATTATGGTTAATTTAACAATTCAGGGAAATTCTATCACATTTGTTCAATTTACGTCGCTCCTATTTCGGATAGCGTATTGGGCTAAGCGGCATCTCAATTCGCATGAAATGACGAGAGAAATGCACTATTAAACTTCTTGGGTAGGGCGAACAGAGACCCGATTACATCATTTTATGTTATGGTTAATTTAAGAATTCGGCAAAATTCTATCACATTTGTTCAACTTACGTCGCTCCTATTTCAGATAGCGTACTGGGCTAGGCGGCACCATAAAGGGCGTGGAATGGTGAGTAAAATGCACTATTAAACTTCTATGATAGGGCAATCAGAGACCCGATTTGATCATTTTATATTTTGGTTAATATAAGAATTCAGCGAAATTCTCTGACATTTGTTCAATTTACATCGCTCCTATATCAGATAGCGTACTGGGCTGAGCGGCATCTCAAAGCGCATGAAATGGCGAGTGAAATGCACTTTTAATCTTCTAGGGTAGGGCGAACAGAGACCCGATTAGAACATTTTACATTAAGGTTAATATAAGAATTCAACGAAATTCTCTCACATTTGTTCAATTTACGTCGCTGATATTTCAGATAGCGTATTGGGCTAAGCGGCACCTCAAAGCGCATGAAATGACGAATAAAATGCACTATTAAACTTCTAGGGTAAGGCAAACAGAGACCCGATTAGATCATTTTATATGTCGGTTAATATAAGAATTCAGCGAAATTCTACCACATTTGTTCAATTTACGTCGCTCCTATTTCAGATAGCGTATTGGGCTAAGCGGCATCTCAAAGCGCATGAAATGACGAATAAAATGCACTATTAAGCTTCTACGCTAGGGCGAACAGAGACCCGATTAGATCATTTAACATTATGGTTAATAAATGAATTCAGCGAAATTCTATCACATTTGTACAATTTACATCGCTCCTATTTCAGATAGCGTATTGGGCTAAGCGGCATCTTAAAGCGCATGAAATGACGAGTAAAATGCACTATTAAACTTCTAGGGTAAGGCAATCAGAGACCCGATTAGATCATTTTATATTACGGTTAATATAAGAATTCAGGGTAATTCTTTCACATTTGTTGAACTTACGTCGCTCCTATTTCAGAAAGCGTACTGGGCTAGGCGGCATCTTAAAGCGCGTGGAAGGGCGAGTAAAATGCACTACTAGCTTCTATGATAGGGTAATCAGAGACCCGATTAGATCATTTTATATTTTGGTTAATATAAGACTTCAGCGAAATTCTATCACATTTGTTCAATTTACGTCGCTCCTATTTCAAATAGCATATTGGGCTAAGCGGCATCTCAAAGCGAATGAAATGACGAGTGAAATGCACTATTAAACTTCTAGCGTAGGGCGAACAAAGACCCGATTAGATCATTTTACATTAAGGTTAATATAAGAATTCAGCGAAATTCTATCACATTTGTTCAATTTACGTCGCTCCTATTTCAGATAGCGTATTGGGCTAAGCTGCATCTCAAAGCGCAAGAAATGGCGAGTAAAATGCACTAATAAACTTCTCGGGTAGGGCAAACAGAGACCCGATTAGATCATTTTACATTAAGGTTAATATAAGAATGAAGGGAAATTCTATCACATTTGTTCAACATACGTCGCTCCTATTTCAGATAGCGTACTGGGCTAGGCGGCATCGTAAAGCGCGTGGAATGGCGAGTAAAATGCACTATTAAACTTCTATGATAGGGCAATCAGAGACCCGATTAGATCGTTTCATATTTTGGTTAATATAAGAATTCAGCGAAATTCTTTCACATTTGTTCAATTTACGTCGCTCCTATTTCAGATAGCTTATTCGGCTAAGCGACATCTCAAAGCGCATGAAATGACGAGTGAAATGCACTATTAAACTTCTAGGGTAGGGCGAACAAAGACCCGATTAGATGATTTTACATTAAGGTTAATATAAGAATTCAGCGAAATTCTATCACATTTGTTCAATTTACGTCGCTCCTATTTCAGATAGCGTATTGGGCTAAGCGGCATCTCAAAGCGCAAGAAATTGTGAGTAAAATGCACTATTAAACTTCTAGGGAAGGGCAAACAGAGACCCCATTAGATCATTTTATATTATGGTTAATTTAAGAATTCAGCGAAATTCTATCACATTTGTTCAATTTACGTCGCTCCTATTTCAGATTGCGTATTGGGCTAAGCGGCATCTCGAAACGCATGAAATGGCGAGTAAAATGCACTGTTAAACTTGTAGGGTAGGTCAAGCAGAGACCCGATTAGATCATTTCATATTATGGTTAATTTAAGAATTCAGCAAAATTCTATCACATTTGTTCAATTTACGTCGCTCCCATTTCAGATAGCGTATTGGGCTAAGCGGCATCTCAAAGCGCATGAAATGGCGAGTAAAATGCACTATTAAATTTCTTGGGTAGGGCAAACAGAGACCCGATTAGATCATTTTATATTATGGTTAATTTAAGAATTCAGCAAAATTCTATCACATTTGTTCAATTTACGTCGCTCCTATTTCAGATACCGTACTGGGCTAGACGGCATCTTAAAGCGCGTGGAATGGCGAGTAAAATGCACTATTAAACTTCTATGATAGGGCAAACAGAGAGTCGATTAGATCATTTTACATTAATGTTAATATAAGTATTCAGGGAAATTCTATCACATTTGTTCAATTTACGTCGCTCCTATTTCAGATAGCCTATTGGGCTAAGCGGCATCTCAAAGCGCATGAAATGACGAGTGAAATGCACTATAAGTCTTCTATGGTAGGGCGAACAGAGACCCGATTAGATCATTTTACATTAAGGTTAATATAAGAATTCAGGGAGATTCTATCACATTTGTTCAATTTACGTCGCTCCTGTTTCAGATAGCGTATTGGGCTAAGCGGAATCTCAAAGCGCATGAAATCATGAGTGAAATGCACTATTAAACTTCTAGGGCAGGGCGAACAGAGACCCGATTAGATCATTTTACATTAAGGTTAATATAAGAATTCAGGGAAATTCTATCACATTTGTTCAATTTACGACGCTCCTGTTTCAGATAGCTTATTGGGCTAAGCGGCATCTCGAAGCGCATGAAATGGCGAGTAAAATGCACTGTTAAATTTCCAGGGTAGTGCAAACAGAGACCCGTTTAGATCATTTTATATTATGGTTCATTTAAGAATTCAGCAAAATTCCATCACATTTGTTCAATTTACGTCCTTCCTATTTCAGATAGCGTACTGGGCTAGGCGGCATCTTAAAGCGCGTGGAATGGCGAGTAAAATGCACTGTTAAACTTCTATGATAGGGCAATCAGAGACCCGATTAGATCATTTTATATTTTGGTTAATACAAGAATTCAGCGAAATTCTATCACATTTGTTCAATTTACGTCGCTCCTATTTCAGACAGCGTACTGGGCTAGGCGGCATCTTAAAGCGCGTGGAATGGCGGGTAAAATGCACTATTAAACTTCTAGGGTAGGGCAAACAGAGACCCGATTAGATCATTTTCCATTAAGATTAATATATGAAGTCAGCGAAATTCTATCACATTTGTGCAATTTACGTCGCTCATATTTCAGATAGCCTAATGGGCTAAGCGGCATCTCAAAGCGCATGAAATGACGAGTGAAATGCACTATTAGGCTTCTATGGTAGGGCGAACAGAGACCCGATTAGATCATTTTACATTAATGTTAATATAAGAATTTAGGGAAATTCTATCACATTTGTTCAATTTACGTCGCTCCCATTTCAGATAGCGTATTGGGCTAAGCGGCATCTCAAAGCGCATGAAATGACGAGTGAAATGCACTATTAATCTTCTAGGGTAGGGCGAACAGAGACCCGATTAGATCATTTTACATTAAGGTTAATATAAGAATTCAGCGTAATTCTGTCACATTTGTACAAGTTACGTAGCTCCTTTTTCAGATAGCGTACTGGGCTGGGCGGAAACTTAAAGCGCGTGGAATGGCGAGTAAAATGCACTATTAAACTTCTATGATAGGGCAATCAGAGACCCGATTAGATCATTTTATGTTTTGTTCAATATAAGATTTCAGGGAAATTCTATCACATTTGTTTAATTTACGTCGCTCCTATTCCAGGTAGCGTATTGGGATAAGCGGCATCTCAAAGCGCATGAAATGGCGAGTAAAATGCACTATTAAACTTCTAGGGTAGGGCAATCAGAGACCCGATTAGATCATTTTATATTATGGTTAATTTAAGAATTCAGCAAAATTCTATCACATTTGTTCAATTTACGTCGCTCCTATTTCAGATAGCGTATTGGGCTAAGCGGCATCTCAAAGCACATGAAATAGCGAGAGAAATGCACAATTAATCTTCTTGGGTAGGGCGAACAGAGAGCCGATTACATCATTTTATATTATGGTTAATTTAAGAATTCGGCAAAATTCTATCACATTTGTTCAATTTACGTCGCTCCTATTTCAGATAGCGTACTGGGCTAGGCGGCATCTTAAAGCGCGTGGAATGGCGAGTAAAATGCACTATTAAACTTCTATGATAGGGCAATCAGAGACCCGATTAGATCATTTTGTATTTTGGTTAATATAAGAATTCAGCGAAATTCAATCACACTTGTTCAATTTACGTCGCTCCTATTTCAGATAGCGTATTGGGCTAAGCGGCATCTCAAAGCGCATCGATTGACGAGTGCAATGCACTATTAAACTTCTAGGGTAGGGCGAACAGAGACCCGAACAGATCATTTTATATTACGGTTAATATAAGAATTCAGCGTAATTCTATCACATTTGTTCAACTTACGTCGCTCCTATTTCAGATAGTGTACTGGGCTAGGCGGCATCTTAAAGCGCGTGGAATGGCGAGTAAAATGCACTATTAAACATCTATGATAGGGCAATCAGAGACCCGATTAGAACATTTCATATTTTGGTTAATATAAGAATTCAGCGTAATTCTATCACATTTGTTCAATTTACGTCGCTCCTATCTCAGATAGCTTATTGGGCTAAGCGGCATCTCAAAGCGCATGATATGACGAGTGAAATGCACTATTAAACTTCTAGGGTAGGGCGAACAAAGACCTGATTAGATCATTTTATATTATGGTTAATTTATCAATTCAGCGAAATTCTATCACATTTGTTCAATTTACGTCACTCCTATTTCTGATAGCATATTGGGCTAAGCGGCATCTCAAAGCGCATGAAATGGCGAGAAAATGGACTATTAAACTTCTAGGATAAGGCAAACAGAGACCCGATTAGATCATTTTATATTGCGGTTAATATAAGAATTCAGCGTAACTCTGTCACATTTGTTCAACTTACGTAGCTCCTATTTCAGATAGCGTACTGTGCTAGGCGGAATCTTAAAGCGCGTGGAATGGCGAGTAAAATGCACTATTAAACTTCTATGATAGGGCAATCAGAGACCCGTCTAGAACATTTTATATTTTGGTTAATATAAGAATTCAGCAAAATTCTATCACATTTGTTCAATTTACGTCACTCCTGTTTCAGATAGCGTACTGGGCTAAGCGGCATCTCAAAGCGCATGAAATGGCGAGAAAATGCACTATTGAACTTCTATGATAGGGCAATCAGATACCCGTCTAGATCATTTTATATTTTGGTTAATATAAGAATTCAGCAAAATTCTATCACATTTGTTCAGTTTACGTCGTTCCTATTTCAGATAGCATACTGTGCTAAGCGGCATCTTAAAGCGCGTGGAATGGCGAGTAAAATGCACTATTAAACATCTATGATAGGGCAATCAGAGACCCGATTAGATCATTTTATATTTTGGTTAATATAAGAATGCAGCGAAATTCTATCACATTTGTTCAATTTACGTCGCTCCTATTTCAAATAGCGTATTGGGCTATGCGGCATCTCAAAGCGCATGAAATGGCGAGTCAAATGCACTATTAAACTTCTAGGGTCGGGCAATCGGAGAGCTGATTAGATCATTTTATATTATGGTTAATTTAAGAATTCAGCAAAATTCTATCACATTTGTTCAATTTACGTCATTCCTATTTGAGATAGCGTACTGGGCTAGGCGGCATCGTAAAGCGCGTGGAATGGCGAGTAAAATGCACTATTAAACTTCTATGATAGGGCAATCAGAGACCCGATTAGATCGTTTCATATTTTGGTTAATATAAGAATTCAGCGAAATTCTTTCACATTTGTTCAATTTACGTCGCTCCTATTTCAGATAGCTTATTCGGCTAAGCGGCATCTCAAAGCGCATGAAATGACGAGTGAAATGCACTATTAAACTTCTAGGGTAGGGCGAACAAAGACCTGATTAGATGATTTTACATTAAGGTTAATATAAGAATTCAGCGAAATTCTATCACATTTGTTCAATTTACGTCGCTCCTATTTCAGATAGCGTATTGGGCTAAGCGGCATCTCAAAGCGCAAGAAATTGTGAGTAAAATGCACTATTAAACTTCTAGGGAAGGGCAAACAGAGACCCCATTAGATCATTTTATATTATGGTTAATTTAAGAATTCAGCGAAATTCTATCACATTTGTTCAATTTACGTCGCTCCTATTTCAGATAGCGTATTGGGCTAAGCGGCATCTCGAAACGCATGAAATGGCGAGTAAAATGCACTGTTAAACTTGTAGGGTAGGTCAAGCAGAGACCCGATTAGATCATTTCATATTATGGTTAATTTAAGAATTCAGCAAAATTCTATCACATTTGTTCAATTTACGTCGCTCCCATTTCAGATAGCGTATTGGGCTAAGCGGCATCTCAAAGCGCATGAAATGGCGAATAAAATGCACTATTAAATTTCTTGGGTAGGGCAAACAGAGACCCGATTAGATCATTTTACATTAAGGTTAATATAAGAATTCAGGGAGATTCTATCACATTTGTTCAATTTACGTCGCTCCTGTTTCAGATAGCGTATTGGGCTAAGCGGAATCTCAAAGCGCATGAAATCATGACTGAAATGCACTATTAAACTTCTAGGGCAGGGCGAACAGAGACCCGATTAGATCATTTTACATCAAGGTTAATATAAGAATTCAGGGAAATTCTATCACATTTGTTCAATTTACGGCGCTCCTGTTTCAGATAGCTTATTGGGCTAAGCGGCATCTCGAAGCGCCTGAAATGGCGAGTAAAATGCACTGTTAAATTTCCAGGGTAGTGCAAACAGAGACCCGTTTAGATCATTTTATATTATGGTTCATTTAAGAATTCAGCAAAATTCCATCACATTTGTTCAATTTACGTCCTTCCTATTTCAGATAGCGTACTGGGCTAGGCGGCATCTTAAAGCGCGTGGAATGGCGAGTAAAATGCACTATTAAACTTCTATGATAGGGCAATCAGAGACCCGATTAGATCATTTTATGTTTTGTTCAATATAAGATTTCAGGGAAATTCTATCACATTTGTTTAATTTACGTCGCTCCTATTCCAGGTAGCGTATTGGGATAAGCGGCATCTCAAAGCGCATGAAATGGCGAGTAAAATGCACTATTAAACTTCTAGGGTAGGGCAATCAGAGACCCGATTAGATCATTTTATATTATGGTTAATTTAAGAATTCAGCAAAATTCTATCACATTTGTTCAATTTACGTCGTTCCTATTTCAGATAGCATACTGGGCTGGGCGGCATCTTAAAGCGCGTGGAATGGCGAGTAAAACGCACTATTAAACTTCTAGGGTAGGGCGAACAAAGACCCGATTAGATCATTTTACATTAAGGTTAATATAAGAATTCAGGGAAATTCTATCACATTTGTTCAACATACGTCGCTCATATTTCAGATAGTGTACTGGGCTAGGCGGCATCTTAAAGTGCGTGGAAGCGCGAGCAAAATGCACTACTAAACTTCTATGATAGAGCAATCAGAGTCCCGTTTAGATCATTTTATATTTTGTTTAATATAAGATTTCAGGGAAATTCTATCACATTTGTTCAATTTACGTCGCTCCTATTTCAGATAGCGTATTGGGCTAAGCGGCATCTCAAAGCACATGAAATAGCGAGAGAAATGCACAATTAAACTTCTTGGGTAGGGCGAACAGAGAGCCGATTACATCATTTTATATTATGGTTAATTTAAGAATTCGGCAAAATTCTATCACATTTGTTCAATTTACGTCGCTCCTATTTCAGATAGCGTACTGGGCTAGGCGGCATCTTAAAGCGCGTGGAATGGCGAATAAAATGCACTATTAAACTTCTATGATAGGGCAA
This sequence comes from Macropis europaea, assembly GCA_916610135.2. Lineage (NCBI taxonomy): Eukaryota > Metazoa > Arthropoda > Insecta > Hymenoptera > Melittidae > Macropis > Macropis europaea. The sequence continues at coordinate 62,537 of CAKAJE020000164.1, read as the reverse complement.
TCAGAGACCCGATTAGATCATTTTGTATTTTGGTTAATATAAGAATTCAGCGAAATTCAATCACATTTGTTCAATTTACGTCGCTCCTATTTCAGATAGCGTATTGGGCTAAGCGGCATCTCAAAGCGCATCGATTGACGAGTGCAATGCACTATTAAACTTCTAGGGTAGGGCGAACAGAGACCCGAACAGATCATTTTATATTACGGTTAATATAAGAATTCAGCGTAATTCTATCACATTTGTTCAACTTACGTCGCTCCTATTTCAGATAGTGTACTGGGCTAGGCGGCATCTTAAAGCGCGTGGAATGGCGAGTAAAATGCACTATTAAACATCTATGATAGGGCAATCAGAGACCCGATTAGAACATTTCATATTTTGGTTAATATAAGAATTCAGCATAATTCTATCACATTTGTTCAATTTACGTCGCTCCTATCTCAGATAGCTTATTGGGCTAAGCGGCATCTCAAAGCGCATGATATGACGAGTGAAATGCACTATTAAACTTCTAGGGTAGGGCGAACAAAGACCTGATTAGATCATTTTATATTATGTTTAATTTATCAATTCAGCGAAATTCTATCACATTTGTTCAATTTACGTCACTCCTATTTCAGATAGCATATTGGGCTAAGCGGCATCTCAAAGCGCATGAAATGGCGAGAAAATGGACTATTAAACTTCTAGGATAAGGCAAACAGAGACCCGATTAGATCATTTTATATTGCGGTTAATATAAGAATTCAGCGTAACTCTGTCACATTTGTTCAACTTACGTAGCTCCTATTTCAGATAGCGTTCTGTGCTAGGCGGAATCTTAAAGCGCGTGGAATGGCGAGTAAAATGCACTATTAAACTTCTATGATAGGGCAATCAGAGACCCGTCTAGATCATTTTATATTTTGGTTAATATAAGAATTCAGCAAAATTCTATCACATTTGTTCAATTTACGTCACTCCTATTTCAGATAGCGTACTGGGCTAAGCGGCATCTCAAAGCGCATGAAATGGCGAGAAAATGCACTATTGAACTTCTAGGATAAGGCAAACAGAGACCCGATTAGATCATTTTATATTGCGGTTAATATAAGAATTCAGCGTAACTCTGTCACATTTGTTCAACTTACGTAGCTCCTATTTCAGATAGCGTACTGGGCTAGGCGGCATCATAAAGCGCGTGGAATGGCGAGTAAAATGCACTATTAAACTTCTATGATAGGGCAATCAGATACCCGTCTAGATCATTTTATATTTTGGTTAATATAAGAATTCAGCAAAATTCTATCACATTTGTTCAGTTTACGTCGTTCCTATTTCAGATAGCATACTGGGCTAAGCGGCATCTTAAAGCGCGTGGAATGGCGAGTAAAATGCACTATTAAACATCTATGATAGGGCAATCAGAGACCCGATTAGAACATTTCATATTTTGGTTAATATAAGAATTCAGCGTAATTCTATCACATTTGTTCAATTTACGTCGCTCCTATCTCAGATAGCTTATTGGGCTAAGCGGCATCTCAAAGCGCATGATATGACGAGTGAAATGCACTATTAAACTTCTAGGGTAGGGCGAACAAAGACCTGATTAGATCATTTTATATTCTGTTTAATTTATCAATTCAGCGAAATTCTATCACATTTGTTCAATTTACGTCACTCCTATTTCAGATAGCATATTGGGCTAAGCGGCATCTCAAAGCGCATGAAATGGCGAGAAAATGGACTATTAAACTTCTAGGATAAGGCAAACAGAGACCCGATTAGATCATTTTATATTGCGGTTAATATAAGAATTCAGCGTAACTCTGTCACATTTGTTCAACTTACGTCGCTCCTATTTCAGATAGCGTATTGGGCTAAGCGGCATCTCAAAGCGCAAGAAATTGTGAGTAAAATGCACTATTAAACTTCTAGGGAAGGGCAAACAGAGACCCCATTAGATCATTTTATATTATGGTTAATTTAAGAATTCAGCGAAATTCTATCACATTTGTTCAATTTACGTCGCTCCTATTTCAGATAGCGTATTGGGCTAAGCGGCATCTCGAAACGCATGAAATGGCGAGTAAAATGCACTGTTAAACTTGTAGGGTAGGTCAAGCAGAGACCCGATTAGATCATTTCATATTATGGTTAATTTAAGAATTCTGCAAAATTCTATCACGTTTGTTCAATTTACGTCGCTCCCATTTCAGATAGCGTATTGGGCTAAGCGGCATCTCAAAGCGCATGAAATGGCGAGTAAAATGCACTGTTAAATTTCCAGGGTAGTGCAAACAGAGACCCGTTTAGATCATTTTATATTATGGTTCATTTAAGAATTCAGCAAAATTCCATCACATTTGTTCAATTTACGTCCTTCCTATTTCAGATAGCGTACTGGGCTAGGCGGCATCTTAAAGCGCGTGGAATGGCGAGTAAAATGCACTGTTAAACTTCTATGATAGGGCAATCAGAGACCCGATTAGATCATTTTATATTTTGGTTAATACAAGAATTCAGCGAAATTCTATCACATTTGTTCAATTTACGTCGCTCCTATTTCAGACAGCGTACTGGGCTAGGTGGCATCTTAAAGCGCGTGGAATGGCGGGTAAAATGCACTATTAAACTTCTAGGGTAGGGCAAACAGAGACCCGATTAGATCATTTTCCATTAAGATTAATATATGAAGTCAGCGAAATTCTATCACATTTGTGCAATTTACGTCGCTCATATTTCAGATAGCCTAATGGGCTAAGCGGCATCTCAAAGCGCATGAAATGACGAGTGAAATGCACTATTAGGCTTCTATGGTAGGGCGAACAGAGACCCGATTAGATCATTTTACATTAAGGTTAATATAAGAATTTAGGGAAATTCTATCACATTTGTTCAATTTACGTCGCTCCCATTTCAGATAGCGTATTGGGCTAAGCGGCATCTCAAAGCGCATGAAATGACGAGTGAAATGCACTATTAGGCTTCTATGGTAGGGCGAACAGGGCCCGATGAGATCATTTTACATTAAGGTTAATATAAGAATTCAGGGAAATTCTATCACATTTGTTCAATTTACGTCGCTCCTATTTCAGATAGCGTATTGGGCTAAGCGGCATCTCGAAGCGCATGAAATGGCGAGTAAAATGCACTGTTAAATTTCTAGGGTAGGGCAAACAGAGACCCGATTAGATCATTTTACATTATGGTTAATTTAAGAATTCAGCAAAATTCCATCACATTTGTTCAATTTACGTCCTTCCTATTTCAGATAGCGTACCGGGCTATGCGGCATCTTAAAGCGCGTGGAATGGCAAGTGAAATCCACTATTAGACTTCTATGGTAGGGCGAACAGTGACCCGATTTCATCATTTTACATTAAGGTTAATATAAGAATTCAGGGAAACTCTATCACATTTGTTCAATTTACGTCGCTCCTATTTCAGATAGCTTATTGGGCTAAGCGGCATCTCAAAGCGCATGAAATGACGAGTGAAATGCACTGGTAATCTTCTAGGGTAGAGCGAACAGAGACCCGATCAGATCATTTTACATTAAGGTTAATATAAGAATTCAGCGAAATTCTATCACATTTGTTCAATTTACGTCGCTCCTATTTCAGATAGCTTATTGGGCTAAGCGGCATCTCAAAGCGCATGAAATGACGAGTGAAATGCACTATTAAACTTCTAGGGTAGAGCGAACAGAGACCCGATTAGATCATTTTACATTAAGGTTAATATAAGAATTCAGCGAAATTCTATCACATTTGTTCAATTTACGTCGTTGATATTTCAGATAGCCTATAGGGCTAAGCGGCATCTCAAAGCGCAAGAAATGGCGAGTAAAATGCACTATTACACTTCTAGGGTAGGGCAAACAGAGACCCGATTACATCATTTTATATTATGATTACTTTAATAATTCACCGAAATTCTATCACATTTGTTCAATTTACGTCGCTCCTATTTCAGATAGCGTATTGGGCTAAGCGGCATCTCAAAGCGCATGAAATGGCGAGTAAAATGCACTATTAAATTTCCAGGGTAGGTCAAACAGAGACCCGATTAGATCATTTTATATTATGGTTAATTTATCAATTCAGCGAAATTCTATCACATTTGTTCAATTTACGTCACTCCTATTTCAGATAGCGTATTGGGCTAAGCGGCATCTCAAAGCGCATGAAATGGCGAGAACATGCACTATTAAACTTCTAGGATAAGGCAAACAGAGAGCCGATTAGATCATTTTATATTACGGTTAATATAAGAATTCAGCGTAATTCTGTCACATTTGTTCAATTTACGTCGCTCCTATTTCATATAGCTTATTGGGCTAAGCGGCATCTCGAAGCGCATGAAATGACGAGTGAAATGCACTATTAAACTTCTAGGGTAGGGCGAGCAAAGACCCGATTAGATCATTTTACATTAAGGTTAAAATTAGAATTCAGCGAAATTCTATCACATTTGTTCAATTTACGTCACTCCTATTTCAGATAGCGTATTGGGCTAAGCGGCATCTCAAAGCGCATGAAATGGCGAGTAAAATGCACTATTAAACTTCTAGGGTAGGGCGAACAGAGACCCGGATTAGATCATTTTACATTAAAGTTAATATAAGAATTCATCGAAATTCTCTCACATTTGTTCAATTTACGTCGCTGATATTTCAGATAGCGTATTGGGCTAAGCGGCATGTCAAAGCGCAAGAAATGGTGAGTAAAATGCACTATTAAACTTCTAGGGTAGGGCAAACATAGACCCGATCAGATCAATTTATATTATGGTTAATTTAAGAATTCAGCAAAATTCTATCACATTTTTTCCATTTACGTCGTTCCTATTTCAGCTAGCGTAGGGGCTAGGCAGCATCTTAAAACGCAAGAAATGGCGAGTAAAATGCACTGTTAAACTTCGAGGGTAGGGCAAACAGAGACCCGATTAGATCATTTCATATTATGGTTTATTTAAGTATTCAGAAAAATTCTATCACATTTGTTCAATTTACGTCGCTCCTATTTCAGATAGCTTATTGGGCTAAGCGGCATCTCAAAGCGCATGAAATGACGAGTGAAATGCACTGGTAATCTTCTAGGGTAGGGCAAACAGAGACCCGATTAGATCAATTTATATTATGGTTAATTTAAGAATTCAGCAAAATTCTATCACATTTGTTCAATTTACGTCGCTCCTATTTCAGATAGCGTATTGGGCTAAGCGCCATCTCAAAGCGCATGAAATGGCGAGTGAAATGCACTATTAAACTTCTAGGGTAGGGCGAACAGAGACCCGATTAGAACATTTTACATTATGGTTAATATAAGAATTCAGCGAAATTCTCTCACATTTGTTCAATTTACGTCGTTGATATTTCAGATAGCGTGTTGGGCTAAGCGGCATCTCAAAGCGCACGAAATTGTGAGTAAAATGCACTATTAAACTTCTAGGGTAGGGCAAACAGAGACCCGTTAAGATCATTTTATATTATGGTTAATTCAAGAATTCAGCGAAACTCTATCACATTTGTTCAATTTACGTCGCTCCTATTTCAGATACCGTACTGGGCTAAGCGGCATCTCAAAGCGCATGAAATGGCGAGTAAAATGCACTATTAAACTTCTGGGGTAGGGCGAACAGAGACCCGATTAGATCATTTTATATTTTGTTTACTATAAGATTTCAGGGAAATTCTATCACATTTGTTCAATTTACGTCGTTCCTATTTCAGCTAGCGTACTGGGCTAGGCAGCATCTTAAAGCGCGTGGAATGGCGATTAAAATGCACTATTAAACTTGTATGATAGGGCTATCAGAGACCCGATTAGATCATTTTATATTTTGGTTAATATAAGAATTCAGCGAAATTCTATCACATTCGTTCAATTTATGTCGCTCCTATTTCAGATAGCGTATTGGGATAAGCGGCATATCAAAGCGCATGTAATGGCGAGTAAAATGCTCTATTAACCTTCTAGGATAAGGCAAACAGAGACCAGATTAGATCATTTTATATTACGGTTAATATACGAATTCAGCGTAATTCTATCACATTTGTTCAACTTACGTCGCTCCTATTTCAGATAGCGTACTGGGCTAGGCGGCATCTTAAAACGCGAGGAATGGCGAGTAAAATGCACTGTTAATCTTCTATCATAGGGCAATCAGAGACCCCATTAGATCATTTTATATTTTGGTTAATATAAGAATTCAGCGAAATTCTATCACATTTGTTGAATTTACGTTGCTCCTATTTCAGATAGCGTATTGGGCTAAGCGGCATCTCAAAGCGCATGAAATGACGAGTGAAACGCGCTATTAATCTTCTAGGGTAGGGCGAACAGAGACCCAATTAGATCATTTCACAGTAAGGTTAATATAAGTATTCAGGGAAATTCTATCACATTTGTTCAATTTACGTCGCTCCTATTTCAGATAGCGTATTGGGCTAAGCGGCATCTCAAAGCGCATGAAATGACGAGTGAAATGCACTATTAATCTTCTAGGGTAGGGCGAACAGAGACCCGATTAGAACATTTTACATTAAGGTTAATATAAGAATTCATCGAAATTCTCTCACATTTGTTCAATTTACGTCGCTGATATTTCAGATAGCGTATTGGGCTAAGCGGCATGTCAAAGCGCAAGAAATGGTGAGTAAAATGCACTATTAAACTTCTAGGGTAGGGCAAACATAGACCCGATCAGATCAATTTATATTATGGTTAATTTAAGAATTCAGCAAAATTCTATCACATTTTTTCCATTTACGTCGTTCCTATTTCAGCTAGCGTAGGGGCTAGGCAGCATCTTAAAACGCAAGAAATGGCGAGTAAAATGCACTGTTAAACTTCGAGGGTAGGGCAAACAGAGACCCGATTAGATCATTTCATATTATGGTTTATTTAAGTATTCAGAAAAATTCTATCACATTTGTTCAATTTACGTCGCTCCTATTTCAGATAGCTCATTGGGCTAAGCGGCATCTCAAAGCGCATGAAGTGACGGGTGAAATGCACTAGTAATCTTCTAGGGTAAGGCAAACAGAGACCCGATTAGATCATTTTATATTACGGTTAATATAAGAATGCAGCGTAATTCTATCACATTTGTTCAACATACGTCGCTCCTATTTCAGATAGTGTGCTGGGCTAGGCGGCATCTCAAAGCGCATGAAATGGCGAGTAAACGGCACTATTAAACTTCTATGATAGGGCAATCAGAGACCCGATTAGATCAGTTTATATTATGGTTAATTTAAGAATTCAGCGAAATTCTAGCACATTTGTTCAATTTACGTCGCTGATATTTCAGATAGCGAATTGGGCTAAGCGACATCTCAAAGCGCAAGAAATGGCGAGTAAAATGCACTCTTAAACTTCTATGATAGGGCAATCAGAGACACGATTAGATCATTTTATATTACGGTTAATATAAGAATTCAGCGTAATTCTGTCACATTTGTTCAAGTTACGTAGCTCCTATTTCAGATAGCGTACTGGGCTAGGCGGCAACTTAAAGCGCGTGGAATGGCGAGTAAAATGCACTATTAAACTTCTATGATAGGGCAATCAGAGACCCGATTAGGTCATTTTATATTTTGGTTAATATAAGAATTCAGCGAAATTCTATCACATTTGTTCAATTTACGTCGCTCCTATTTCAGATAGCGTATTGGACTAAGCGGCATCTTAAAGCGCGTGGAATGGCGATTGAAATGCACTATTAAACTTCTAGGGTAGGGCGAACAGGGACTCGAATAGATCATTTTATATTACGGTTAATATAAGAATTCAGCGTAATTCTATCACATTTGTTCAACTAACGTCGCTCCTATTTCAGATAGCGTACTGCGCTAGGCGGCATCTTGAAGCGCGTGGAAGGGCGAGTAAAATGCACTACTGAACTTCTATGATACGGCAATCAGAGTCCCGATTAGATCATTTTATATTTTGTTTACTATAACATTTCAGGGAAATTCTATCACATTTCTTCAATTTACGTCGCTCCTATTTCAGATAGCGTATTGGGCTAAGCGGCATCACAAAGCGCAAGAAATGGCGAGTAAAATGCACTATTAAACTTCTAGGGTAGGGCACATAGAGACCCGATTAGATCATTCTATATTATGGTTAATTTAAGAATTCAGCGAAATCCTATCACATTTGTTCAATTTACGTCGCTCCTATTTCAGATAGCGTATTGGGCTAAGCGGCATCTCAAAGCGCATGAAATGGCGAGCAAAATGCACTACTAAACTTCTAGGATAAGGCAAACGGAGACCAGATTAGATCATTTTATATTACGGTTAATATAAGAATTCAGCGTAATTCTGTGACATTTGTTCTACTTACGTAGCTCCTATTTCAGACAGCGTGTTGGGCTAGGCGGCATCTCAAAGTGCATGAAATGGCGAGTAAAATGCATTATTAAACTTCTAGGGTAGGGAATCAGAGACCCGATTAGATCATTTTATATTATGGTTAATTTAAGAATTCAGCAAAATTCTATCACATTTGTTCAATTTACGTCGTTCCTATTTCAGATAGCATACTGGGCTAGGCGGCAACTTAAAGCGCGCGGAATGGCGAGTAAAATGCACTATTAAACTTCTATGATAGGGCAATCAGAGACCCGATTAGATCATTTTATATTTTGGTTAATATAAGAATTCAGCGAAATTCTATCACATTTGTTCAATTTACGTCGCTCCTATTTCGGATAGCGTATTGGGCTAAGCTGCATCTCAAAGCGCAAGAAATGGCTCGTAAAATGCACTATTAAACTTCTAGGGTAGGGCAATCAGAGACCAGATTAGATCATTTTATATTATGGTTAATTTAAGAATTCAGCAAAATTCTATCACATTTATTCAATTTACGTCGCTCCTATTTCAGATAGCGTATTGGGCTAAGCGGCATCTCAAAGCGCATGGAATGACGAGTGAAATGCACTATTAAACTTCTAGGGTAGGGCGAACAGGGACCCGAATAGATCATTTTATATTACGGTTAATATAAGAATTCAGCGTAATTCTATCACATCTGTTCAACTAACGTCGCTCCTATTTCAGATAGCGTACTGCGCTAGGCGGCATCTTGAAGCGCGTGGAAGGGCGAGTAAAATGCACTACTAAACTCCTATGATAGGGCAATCAGAGTCCCGTTTAGATCATTTTATATTTTGTTTACTATAACATTTCAGGGAAATTCTATCACACTTGTTCAATTTACGTCGCTCCTATTTCAGATAGCGTATTGGGCTAAACGGCATCTCAAAGCGCAAAAAATGCCGAGTAAAATGCACTATTAAACTTCTAGGGTAGGGCACATAGAGACCCGATTAGATCATTCTATATTATGGTTAATTTAAGAATTCAGCGAAATCCTATCACATTTGTTCAATTTACGTCGCTCCTATTTCAGATAGCTTATTGGGCTAAGCGGCATGTCAAAGCGCATGAAATGACGAGTGAAATGCACTATTAATCTTCTAGGGTAGGGCGAACAGAGACCCGATTAGATCATTTTACATTAAGGTTAATATAAGAATTCAGCGAGATTCTCTCACATTTGTTCAATTTACGTCGCTAATATTTCAGATAGCGTATTGGGCTAAGCGGCATCTCAAAGCGCAAGAAATGGCAAGTAAAATGAACTATAAAACTTCTAGGGTAGGGCAAACAGAGACCCGATTAGATCATTTGATATTATGGTTAATTTAAGAATTCAGCGAAATTCTATCACATTTGTTCAATTTACGTCGCTCCTATTGCAGATAGCGTATTGGGCTAAGCGGCATCTCAAAGCGAATGAAATGGCGAGTAAAATGCACTATTAAACTTCTAGTGTAAGGTAAACAGAGACCCGATTAGATCATTTTATATTACGGTTAATATAAGAATTCAGGGTAAATGTATGACATTTGTTCAACATACGTCGCTCCTATTTCAGATAGTGTACTGGGCTAGGCGGCATCTTAAAGCGCGTGGAAGGTCGAGTAAAATGCATTACTAAACTTCTATGATAGGGCAATCAGAGTCCCGTTTAGATCATTTTATATTTTGTTTAATATAAGATTTCAGGGAAATTCTATCACATTTGTTCAATTTACGTCGCTGATATTTCAGATAGAGTATTGGGCTAAGCGGCATCTCAAAGCGCAAGAAATGGTGAGTAAAATGCACTCTTAAACTTCTATGATAGGGCAATCAGAGACCCGATTAGATCATTTTATATTTTGGTTAATATAAGAATTCAGCGAAATTCTATCACATTTGTTCAATTTACGTCGCTCCCATTTGAGATAGCTTATTCGGCTAAGCGGCATCTCAATGCGCATGAAATGACGAGTGAAATGCACTATTAAACTTCTAGGGTAGGGCGAACAAAGACCCGATTAGATCATTTTACGTTAAGGTTAATATAAGAATTCAGCGAAATTCTGTCACAGTTGTTCAACTTACGTAGCACCTATTTCAGATAGCGTACTGGGCTAGGCGGCAACTTAAAGCGCGTGGAATGGCGATTAAAATGCACTATTAAACTTCTATGATAGGGCAATCAGAGACCCGATTAGATCATTTTATATTTTGGTGAATATATGAATTTAGCGAAATTCGATCACATTTGTTCAATTTACGTCGCTCCTATTTCAGATAGCTTATTGGGCTAAGCGGCATCTCAAAGCGCATGAAATGACGAGTGAAATGCACTTTTAAACTTCTAGGGTAGGGCAAACAGAGACCCGATTAGATCATTTTATATTATGGTTAATTTAAGAATTCAGCAAAATTTTGTCACATTTGTTCAATTTACGTCGCTCCTATTTCAGATAGCGTACTGGGCTAGGCGGCATCTTAACGCGCGTGGAATGGCGAGTAAAATGCACTATTAAACTTCTATGATAGGGCAATCAGAGACCCGATTAGATCATTTTATATTACGGTTAATATAAGAATGCAGCGTAATTCTGTCACAGTTGTTCAACTTACGTAGCTCCTATTTCAGATAGCGTACTGGGCTAGGAGGCAACTTAAAGCGCGTGGAATAGCGAGTAAAATGCACTATTAAACTTCTATGATAGGGCAATCAGAGACCCGATTAGATCATTTTATATTTTGGTTAATATAAGAATTTAGCGAAATTCTATCACATTTGTTCAATTTACGTCGCTCCTATGTCAGATAGCGTATTGGGCTAAGCGGCATCTCAAAGCGCATGAAATGGCGAGTAAAATTCACTATTAAACTTCTAGGGTAGGGCAATCAGAGACCCGATTAGATCATTTTATATTATCGTTTATTTAAGAATTCAGCAAAATTCTATCACATTTGTTCAATTTACGTCGTTCCTATTTCAGATAGCGTACTGGGCTAGGCGGCATCTTAAAGCGCGTGGAATGGCGAGTAAAATGCACTATTAAACTTCTATGATAGGGCAATCAGAGACCCGATTAGATTATTTCATATTTTGGTTAATATAAGAATTCAGCGAAATTCTATCACATTTGTTCAATTTACGTCGCTCCTATTTCAGATAGGTTATTGGGCTAAGCGGCATCTCAAAGCGCAAGAAATGGCGAGCAAAATGCACTATTAAACTTCTAGGGTAGGGCAAACAGAGACCCGTTTAGATCATTTTATATTATGGTTAATTTAAGAATTCAGCGAAATTCTATCACATTTGTTCAATTTACGTCGCTCCTATTTCAGATAGCGTACTGGGCTGGGCGGCATCTTAAAGCGCGTGGAATGGCGAGTAAAATGCACTATTAAACTTCTATGATAGGGCAAACAGAGACCCGATTAGATCATTTTATATTTTGTTTAATATAAGATTTCAGGGAAATTCTATCACATTTGTTCAATTTACGTCGCTCCTATTTCAGATAGCGTATTGGGCTAAGCGGCATCTCAAAGCGCATGAAATGACGAGAGAAATGCACTATTAAACTTCTTGGGTAGGGCGAACAGAGACCCGATTACATCATTTTATGTTATGGTTAACTTAAGAATTCGGCAAAATTCTATCACATTTGTTCAACTTACGTCGCTCCTATTTCAGATAGCGGACTGGGCTAGGCGGCACCTAAAAGCGCGTCGAATGGCGAGTAAAATGCACTATTAAACTTCTATGATAGGGCAATCAGAGACCCGATTAGATCATTTTATATCGGTTAATATAAGAATTCAGCGAAATTTTATCACATTTGTTCAATTTACGTCGCTCCTATTTAAGATAGCGTATTGGGCTAAGCGGCATCTGAAAGCGCATGAAATGGCGAGTAAAATGCACTATTAAACTTCTAGGGTAGGGCAATCAGAGACCCGATTAGATCGTTTTATATTATGGTTAATATAAGAATTCAGCGAAATTCTATCACATTTGTTCAATTTACGTCGCTCCTATTTCAGATAGCGTACTGGGCTGGGCGGCATCTTAAAGCGCGTGGAATGGCGAGTAAAATGCACTTTTAAACTTCTATGATCGGGCAATCAGAGACCCGATTAGATCATTTCATATTTTGGTTAATATAAGAATTCAGCGAAATTCTACCACATTTGTTCAACTTACGGCGCTCCTATTTCAGATAGCTTATTGGGCTAAGCGGCATCTCAAAGCGCATGAAATGACGAATAAAACGCACTATTAAGCTTCTACGCTATGGCGAACAGAGACCCGATTAGATCATTTAACACTATGGTTAATAAAAGAATTCAGCGAAATTCTATCACATTTGTACAATTTACATCGCTCCTGTTTCAGATAGCGTATTGGGCTAAGCGGCATCTCAAAGCGCATGAAATGACGAGTAAAATGCACTATTAAACTTCTAGGGTAGGGCAATCAGAGACCCGATTAGATCATTTTATATTACGGTTAATATAAGAATTCTGCGTAATTCTTTCACATTTGTTGAACTTACGTCGCTCCTATTTCAGATAGCGTACTGGGCTAGGCGGCATCTTAAAGCGCGAGGAAGGGCGAGTAAAATGCACTACTAAACTTCGATGATAGGGCAAACAGAGACCCGATTAGATCATTTTATATTTTGGTTAATACAAGAATTCAGCGAAATTCTATCACATTTGTTCAATTTACGTCGCTCCTATTTCAGATAGCTTATTGGGCTAAGCGGAATCTCAAAGCGCATGAAATCATGAGTGAAATGCACTATTAAACTTCTAGGGCAGGGCGAACAGAGACACGATTAGATCATTTTACATTAAGGTTAATATAAGAATTCAGGGAAATTCTATCACATTTGTTCAATTTACGTCGCTCCTGTTTCAGATAGCGTATTGGGATGAGCGGCATCTCGAAGCGCATGAAATGGCGAGTAAAATGCACTGTTAAATTTCCAGGGTAGTGCAAACAGAGACCCGTTTAGATCATTTTATATTATGGTTCATTTAAGAATTCAGCAAAATTCCATCACATTTGTTCAATTTACGTCCTTCCTATTTCAGATAGCGTACCGGGCTATGTGGCATCTTAAAGCGCGTGGAATGGCGAGTGAAATCCACTATTAAACTTCTATGATAGGGCAATCAGAGACCCGATTAGATCATTTTATATTTTGGTTAATACAAGAATTCAGCGAAATTCTATCACATTTGTTCAATTTACGTCGCTCCTATTTCAGACAGCGTACTGGGCTAGGCGGCATCTTAAAGCGCGTGGAATGGCGAGTAAAATGCACTATTAAACTTCTAGGATAAGACAAACAGAGACCCGATTAGATCATTTTATATTACGGTTAATATAAGAATTCAGCGTAATTCAATCACATTTGTTCAACTTACGGCGCTCCTATTTCAGATAGCTTATTGGGCTAAGCGGCATCTCAAAGCGCATGAAACGACGAGTGAAATGCACTATTAAACTTCTAGGCTAGGGCGAACAGAGAGCTGATTAAATCATTTTACATTACGGTTAATAAAAGATTTCAGCGAAATTCTATCACATTTGTTCAATTTACATCGCTCCTATTTCAGATAGCGTACTGGGCTTGGCGGCATCTTAAAGCGCGTGGAATGGCGAGTAAAATGCACTATTAACCTTCTATGATAGGGCAATCAGAGACCTGATTAAATCATTTTATATTTTGGTTAATATAAGAATTCAGCGAAATTGTATCACATTTGTTCAATTTACGTCGCTCCTATTTCAGATAGCGTCATGGGCTAAGCGGCATCTCAAAGAGCATGAAATGACGAGTGAAATGCACTATGAGACTTCTATGGTAGGGCGAACAGAGACCCGATTAGATCATTTTACATTACGGTTAATATAAGTATTCAGGAAAATTCTATCACATTTGTTCAATCTACGTCGCTCCTATTGCAGATAGCGTATTGGGCTAAGCGGCATCTCAAAGCGCATGAAATGCGAGTAGAATGCACTGTTAAACTTCTAGGGTAGGGCAAACAGAGACCCGATTAGATCATTTTATATTATGGTTAATTTAAGAATTCAGTAAAATTCTATCACATTTGTTCAATTTACGTCGTTCCTATTTCAGATAGCGTAATGGGCTAGGCGGCATCTTAAAGCGCGTGGAATGGCGAGTGAAATGCACTATTAAACTTCTATGATAGGGCAATCAGAGACCCGATTAGATCATTTTATATTTTGGTTAATACAAGAATTCAGCGAAATTCTATCACATTTGTTCAATTTACGTCGCTCCTATTTCAGATTGCTTATTGGGCTAAGCGGCATCTCAAAGCACGTGGAATGTCGAGTGAAATGCACTGTTAAACGTCTAGGGTAGGGCAAACAGAGACCCGATTAGATCATTTTATATTATGGTTAATTTAAGAATTCAGCAAAATTCTATCACATTTGTTCAATTTACGTCGTTCCTATTTCAGATAGCGTACTGGGCTAGGCTGCATCTTAAAGCGCGTGGAATGGCGAGTAAAATGCTCCACTAAACTTCTATGATCGGGCAATCAGAGACCCGACTAGATCATTTTATATTTTGGTTAATATAAGAATTCAGGGAAATTCTATCACATTTGTTCAATTTACGTCGCTCCTATTTCAGATAGCTTATTGGGCTAAGCGGCATCTTAAAGCGCATGAAATTACGAGTGAAATGCACTATTAAACTTCGATGATAGGACAAACAGAGACCCGATTAGGTCATTTTATATTTTGGTTAATACAAGAATTCAGCGAAATTCTATCACATTTGTTCCATTTACGTCGCTCCTGTTTCAGATAGCGTATTGGACTAAGCGGCATCTCAAAGCGCGTGGAATGGCGATTGAAATGCACTATTAAACTTCTATGATAGGGCAATCAGAGACCCGATTAGATCATTTTATATTTTGGTTAATATAAGAATTCAGCGAAATACTATCACATTTGTTCAATTTACGTCGTTCCTATTTCAGATAGCGTACTGGGCTAGGCGGCATCTTAAAGCGCGTGGAATGGCGAGTAAAATGCACTGTTAAACTTCTATGATAGGGCAATCAGAGACCTAATTAGATCATTTTATATTTTGGTTAATATAAGAATTTAGCGAAATTGTATCACATTCATTCAATTTACGTCGCTCCTAATTCAGATAGCGTAATGGGCTAAGCGGCATCTCAAAGCGCATCAAATTACGAGTGAAATGCACTATTAGACTTCTATGGTAGGGCGAACAGAGACCCGACTAGATCATTATACATTAAGGTTAATATAAGAATTCAGGAAAATTCTATCACATTTGTTCAATTTACGTCGCTCCTATTTCAGATAGCGTATTGGGCTAAGCGGCATCTCAAAGCGCATGAAATGCGAGTAAAATGCACTGTTAAACTTCTAGGGTAGGGCAACCAGAGACCCGATTAGATCATTTTATATTATGGTTAATTTAAGAATTCAGCAAAATTCTATCACATTTGTTCAATTTACGTCGCTCCTATTTCAGACAGCTTATTGGGCTAAGCGTAATCTCAAAGCGCATGAAATCATAAGTGAAATGCACTATTAAACTTCTAGGGCAGGGCGAACAGAGACCCGATTAGATCATTTTACATTAAGGTTAATATAAGAATTCAGTGAAATTCTATCACATTTGTGCAATTTACGTCGCTCCCATTTCAGATAGCGTATTGTGCTAAGCGGCATCTCAGAGCGCATGAAATGGCGAGTAAAATGCGCTATTAAATTTCTCGTGTAGGGCAAACAGAGACCCGATTAGATCATTTTATATTATGGTTAATTTAAGAATTCAGCAAAATTCTATCACATTTGTTCAATTTACGTCGCTCCTATTTCAGATAGAGTACTGGGCTGGACGGCATCTTAAAGCGCGTGGAATGGCGATTAAAATGCACTATTAAACTTCTATGATAGGGCAAACAGAGAGTCGATTAGATCATTTTACATTAATGTTAATATTAGTATTCAGGGAAATTCTATCACATTTGTTCAATTTACATCGCTCCTATTTCAGGTAGCGTATTGGGCTAAGCGGCATCTCAAAGCGCATGAAATGACGAGTGATATGCACTACAAGTCTTCTATGGTAGGGCGAAGAGAGACCCGATTAGATCATTTTACATTAAGGTTAATATAAGAATTCAGGGAAATTCTATCACATTTGTTCAATTTACGTCGCTCCTGTTTCAGATAGCGTATTGGGCTAAGCGGCATCTCAAAGCGCATGAAATGCGAGTAAAATGCACTGTTAAACTTCTAGGGTAGGGCAACCAGAGACCCGATTAGATCATTTTATATTATGGTTAATTTAAGAATTCAGCAAAATTCTATCACATTTGTTCAATTTACGTCGCTCCTATTTCAGATAGCTTATTGGGCTAAGCGTAATCTCAAAGCGCATGAAATCATAAGTGAAATGCACTATTAAACTTCTAGGGCAGGGCGAACAGAGACCCGATTAGATCATTTTACATTAAGGTTAATATAAGAATTCAGTGAAATTCTATCACATTTGTGCAATTTACGTCGCTCCCATTTCAGATAGCGTATTGTGCTAAGCGGCATCTCAGAGCGCATGAAATGGCGAGTAAAATGCACTATTAAATTTCTCGTGTAGGGCAAACAGAGACCCGATTAGATCATTTTATATTATGGTTAATTTAAGAATTCAGCAAAATTCTATCACATTTGTTCAATTTACGTCGCTCCTATTTCAGATAGAGTACTGGGCTGGACGGCATCTTAAAGCGCGTGGAATGGCGATTAAAATGCACTATTAAACTTCTATGATAGGGCAAACAGAGAGTCGATTAGATCATTTTACATTAATGTTAATATTAGTATTCAGGGAAATTCTATCACATTTGTTCAATTTACATCGCTCCTATTTCAGGTAGCGTATTGGGCTAAGCGGCATCTCAAAGCGCATGAAATGACGAGTGATATGCACTACAAGTCTTCTATGGTAGGGCGAACAGAGACCCGATTAGATCATTTTACATTAAGGTTAATATAAGCATTCAGGGAAATTCTATCACATTTGTTCAATTTACGTCGCTCCTATTTCAGATAGCGTATTGGGCTAAGCGGCATCTCAAAGCGCATGAAATGCGAGTAAAATGCACTGTTAAACTTCTAGGGTAGGGCAACCAGAGACCCGATTAGATCATTTTATATTATGGTTAATTTAAGAATTCAGCAAAATTCTATCACATTTATTCAATTTACGTCGCTCCTATTTCAGATAGCGTATTGGGCTAAGCGGCATCTCAAAGCGCATGGAATGACGAGTGAAATGCACTATTAAACTTCTAGGGTAGGGCGAACAGGGACCCGAATAGATCATTTTATATTACGGTTAATATAAGAATTCAGCGTAATTCTATCACATCTGTTCAACTAACGTCGCTCCTATTTCAGATAGCGTATTGGGCTAAACGGCATCTCAAAGCGCAAAAAATGCCGAGTAAAATGCACTATTAAACTTCTAGGGTAGGGCACATAGAGACCCGATTAGATCATTCTATATTATGGTTAATTTAAGAATTCAGCGAAATCCTATCACATTTGTTCAATTTACGTCGCTCCTATTTCAGATAGCTTATTGGGCTAAGCGGCATGTCAAAGCGCATGAAATGACGAGTGAAATGCACTATTAATCTTCTAGGGTAGGGCGAACAGAGACCCGATTAGATCATTTTACATTAAGGTTAATATAAGAATTCAGCGAGATTCTCTCACATTTGTTCAATTTACGTCGCTAATATTTCAGATAGCGTATTGGGCTAAGCGGCATCTCAAAGCGCAAGAAATGGCAAGTAAAATGAACTATAAAACTTCTAGGGTAGGGCAAACAGAGACCCGATTAGATCATTTGATATTATGGTTAATTTAAGAATTCAGCGAAATTCTATCACATTTGTTCAATTTACGTCGCTCCTATTGCAGATAGCGTATTGGGCTAAGCGGCATCTCAAAGCGAATGAAATGGCGAGTAAAATGCACTATTAAACTTCTAGTGTAAGGTAAACAGAGACCCGATTAGATCATTTTATATTACGGTTAATATAAGAATTCAGGGTAAATGTATGACATTTGTTCAACATACGTCGCTCCTATTTCAGATAGTGTACTGGGCTAGGCGGCATCTTAAAGCGCGTGGAAGGTCGAGTAAAATGCATTACTAAACTTCTATGATAGGGCAATCAGAGTCCCGTTTAGATCATTTTATATTTTGTTTAATATAAGATTTCAGGGAAATTCTATCACATTTGTTCAATTTACGTCGCTGATATTTCAGATAGAGTATTGGGCTAAGCGGCATCTCAAAGCGCAAGAAATGGTGAGTAAAATGCACTCTTAAACTTCTATGATAGGGCAATCAGAGACCCGATTAGATCATTTTATATTTTGGTTAATATAAGAATTCAGCGAAATTCTATCACATTTGTTCAATTTACGTCGCTCCCATTTGAGATAGCTTATTCGGCTAAGCGGCATCTCAATGCGCATGAAATGACGAGTGAAATGCACTATTAAACTTCTAGGGTAGGGCGAACAAAGACCCGATTAGATCATTTTACGTTAAGGTTAATATAAGAATTCAGCGAAATTCTGTCACAGTTGTTCAACTTACGTAGCACCTATTTCAGATAGCGTACTGGGCTAGGCGGCAACTTAAAGCGCGTGGAATGGCGATTAAAATGCACTATTAAACTTCTATGATAGGGCAATCAGAGACCCGATTAGATCATTTTATATTTTGGTGAATATATGAATTTAGCGAAATTCGATCACATTTGTTCAATTTACGTCGCTCCTATTTCAGATAGCTTATTGGGCTAAGCGGCATCTCAAAGCGCATGAAATGACGAGTGAAATGCACTTTTAAACTTCTAGGGTAGGGCAAACAGAGACCCGATTAGATCATTTTATATTATGGTTAATTTAAGAATTCAGCAAAATTTTGTCACATTTGTTCAATTTACGTCGCTCCTATTTCAGATAGCGTACTGGGCTAGGCGGCATCTTAACGCGCGTGGAATGGCGAGTAAAATGCACTATTAAACTTCTATGATAGGGCAATCAGAGACCCGATTAGATCATTTTATATTACGGTTAATATAAGAATGCAGCGTAATTCTGTCACAGTTGTTCAACTTACGTAGCTCCTATTTCAGATAGCGTACTGGGCTATGTGGCATCTTAAAGCGCGTGGAATGGCGAGTGAAATCCACTATTAAACTTCTATGATAGGGCAATCAGAGACCCGATTAGATCATTTTATATTTTGGTTAATACAAGAATTCAGCGAAATTCTATCACATTTGTTCAATTTACGTCGCTCCTATTTCAGACAGCGTACTGGGCTAGGCGGCATCTTAAAGCGCGTGGAATGGCGAGTAAAATGCACTATTAAACTTCTAGGATAAGACAAACAGAGACCCGATTAGATCATTTTATATTACGGTTAATATAAGAATTCAGCGTAATTCAATCACATTTGTTCAACTTACGGCGCTCCTATTTCAGATAGCTTATTGGGCTAAGCGGCATCTCAAAGCGCATGAAACGACGAGTGAAATGCACTATTAAACTTCTAGGCTAGGGCGAACAGAGAGCTGATTAAATCATTTTACATTACGGTTAATAAAAGATTTCAGCGAAATTCTATCACATTTGTTCAATTTACATCGCTCCTATTTCAGATAGCGTACTGGGCTTGGCGGCATCTTAAAGCGCGTGGAATGGCGAGTAAAATGCACTATTAACCTTCTATGATAGGGCAATCAGAGACCTGATTAAATCATTTTATATTTTGGTTAATATAAGAATTCAGCGAAATTGTATCACATTTGTTCAATTCACGTCGCTCCTATTTCAGATAGCGTCATGGGCTAAGCGGCATCTCAAAGAGCATGAAATGACGAGTGAAATGCACTATGAGACTTCTATGGTAGGGCGAACAGAGACCCGATTAGATCATTTTACATTACGGTTAATATAAGTATTCAGGAAAATTCTATCACATTTGTTCAATCTACGTCGCTCCTATTGCAGATAGCGTATTGGGCTAAGCGGCATCTCAAAGCGCATGAAATGCGAGTAGAATGCACTGTTAAACTTCTAGGGTAGGGCAAACAGAGACCCGATTAGATCATTTTATATTATGGTTAATTTAAGAATTCAGTAAAATTCTATCACATTTGTTCAATTTACGTCGTTCCTATTTCAGATAGCGTAATGGGCTAGGCGGCATCTTAAAGCGCGTGGAATGGCGAGTGAAATGCACTATTAAACTTCTATGATAGGGCAATCAGAGACCCGATTAGATCATTTTATATTTTGGTTAATACAAGAATTCAGCGAAATTCTATCACATTTGTTCAATTTACGTCGCTCCTATTTCAGATTGCTTATTGGGCTAAGCGGCAGCTCAAAGCACGTGGAATGTCGAGTGAAATGCACTGTTAAACGTCTAGGGTAGGGCAAACAGAGACCCGATTAGATCATTTTATATTATGGTTAATTTAAGAATTCAGCAAAATTCTATCACATTTGTTCAATTTACGTCGTTCCTATTTCAGATAGCGTACTGGGCTAGGCTGCATCTTAAAGCGCGTGTAATGGCGAGTAAAATGCTCCACTAAACTTCTATGATCGGGCAATCAGAGACCCGACTAGATCATTTTATATTTTGGTTAATATAAGAATTCAGGGAAATTCTATCACATTTGTTCAATTTACGTCGCTCCTATTTCAGATAGATTATTGGGCTAAGCGGCATCTTAAAGCGCATGAAATTACGAGTGAAATGCACTATTAAACTTCGATGATAGGACAAACAGAGACCCGATTAGGTCATTTTATATTTTGGTTAATACAAGAATTCAGCGAAATTCTATCACATTTGTTCCATTTACGTCGCTCCTGTTTCAGATAGCGTATTGGACTAAGCGGCATCTCAAAGCGCGTGGAATGGCGATTGAAATGCACTATTAAACTTCTATGATAGGGCAATCAGAGACCCGATTAGATCATTTTATATTTTGGTTAATATAAGAATTCAGCGAAATACTATCACATTTGTTCAATTTACGTCGTTCCTATTTCAGATAGCGTACTGGGCTAGGCGGCATCTTAAAGCGCGTGGAATGGCGAGTAAAATGCACTGTTAAACTTCTATGATAGGGCAATCAGAGACCTAATTAGATCATTTTATATTTTGGTTAATATAAGAATTTAGCGAAATTGTATCACATTCATTCAATTTACGTCGCTCCTAATTCAGATAGCGTAATGGGCTAAGCGGCATCTCAAAGCGCATCAAATTACGAGTGAAATGCACTATTAGACTTCTATGGTAGGGCGAACAGAGACCCGACTAGATCATTATACATTAAGGTTAATATAAGAATTCAGGAAAATTCTATCACATTTGTTCAATTTACGTCGCTCCTATTTCAGATAGCGTATTGGGCTAAGCGGCATCTCAAAGCGCATGAAATGCGAGTAAAATGCACTGTTAAACTTCTAGGGTAGGGCAACCAGAGACCCGATTAGATCATTTTATATTATGGTTAATTTAAGAATTCAGCAAAATTCTATCACATTTGTTCAATTTACGTCGCTCCTATTTCAGACAGCTTATTGGGCTAAGCGTAATCTCAAAGCGCATGAAATCATAAGTGAAATGCACTATTAAACTTCTAGGGCAGGGCGAACAGAGACCCGATTAGATCATTTTACATTAAGGTTAATATAAGAATTCAGTGAAATTCTATCACATTTGTGCAATTTACGTCGCTCCCATTTCAGATAGCGTATTGTGCTAAGCGGCATCTCAGAGCGCATGAAATGGCGAGTAAAATGCGCTATTAAATTTCTCGTGTAGGGCAAACAGAGAGTCGATTAGATCATTTTACATTAATGTTAATATTAGTATTCAGGGAAATTCTATCACATTTGTTCAATTTACATCGCTCCTATTTCAGGTAGCGTATTGGGCTAAGCGGCATCTCAAAGCGCATAAAATGACGAGTGATATGCACTACAAGTCTTCTATGGTAGGGCGAAGAGAGACCCGATTAGATCATTTTACATTAAGGTTAATATAAGAATTCAGGGAAATTCTATCACATTTGTTCAATTTACGTCGCTCCTGTTTCAGATAGCGTATTGGGCTAAGCGGCATCTCGAAGCGCATGAAATGGCGAGTAAAATGCACTGTTAAATTTGCAGGGTAGTGCACACAGAGACCCGATTAGATCATTTTATATTATGGTTCATTTAAGAATTCAGCAAAATTCCATCACATTTGTTCAATTTACGTCCTTCCTATTTCAGATAGCCTACCGGGCTATGCGGCATCTTAAAGTGCGTGGAATGGCGAGTGAAATCCACTATTAAACTTCTATGATAGGGCAATCAGAGACCCGATTAGATCATTTTATATTTTGGTTAATACAAGAATTCAGCGAAATTCTATCACATTTGTTCAATTTACGTCGCTCCTATTTCAGACCGCGTACTGGGCAGGGCGGCATCTTAAAGCGCGTGGAATGGCGAGTAAAACGCACTATTAAACTTCTAGGATAAGACAAACAGAGACCCGATTAGATCATTTTATATTACGGTTAATATAAGAATTGAGCGTAATTCTATCACATTTGGTCAACTTACGTCGCTCCTATTTCAGATAGCTTATTGGGCTAAGCGGCATCTCAAAGCGCATGAAATGACGAGTGAAATGCACTATTAAACTTCTAGGCTAGGGCGAACAGAGAGCTGATTAAATCATTTTACATTACGCTTAATAAAAGATTTCAGCGAAATTCTATCACATTTCTTCAATTTACGTCGTTCCTATTTCAGATAGCGTACTGGGCTAGGCGGCATCTTAAAGCGCGTGGAATGGCGAGTAAAATGCACTATTAAACTTCTAGGGTACGGCAAACAGAGTCCTGATTAGATAATTTTATATTATGGTTAATTTAAGAATTCTGCAAAATTCTGTCACATTTGTTCAATTTACGTCGTTCCTATTTCAGATAGCGTACTGGGCTAGGCGGCATCTTAAAGCGCGTGGAATGGCGAGTAAAATGCACTATTAAACTTCTAGGGTAGGGCAATCAGAGACCCGATCAGATCATTTTATATTTTGGTTAATATAAGAATTCAGCGAAATTCTATCACATTCGTTCAATATACGTCGCTCCTATTTCAGATAGCGTATTTGGCTAAGCGGCATATCAAAGCGCATGAAATTACGAGTGAAATGCACTATTAAACTTCGATGATAGGGCAAACAAAGACCCGATTAGGTCAATTTATATTTTGGATAATACAAGAATTCAGCGAAATTCTATCACATTTGTTCCATTTACGTCGCTCCTATTTCAGATAGCGTATTGGACTAAGCGGCATCTTAAAGCGCGTGGAATGGCGATTGAAATGCACTATTAAACTTCTATGATAATGCAATCAGAGACTCGATTAGATCATTTTATATTTTGGTTAATACAAGAATTCAGCGAAATTCTATCACATTTGTTCAATTTACGTCGCTCCTATTTCAGATAGCTTATTGGGCTAAGCGGAGTCTCAAAGCGCATGAAATCATGAGTGAAATGCACTATTAAACTTCAAGGGCAGGGCGAACAGAGACCCGATTAGATCATTTTACATTAAGGTTAATATAAGAATACAGGGAGATTCTATCACATTTGTTCAATTTACGTCGCTCCTGTTTCAGATAGCGTATTGGGCTAAGCGGAATCTCAAAGCGCATGAAATCATGAGTGAAATGCACTATTAAACTTCTAGGGCAGGGCGAACAGAGACCCGATTAGATCATTTTACATTAAGGTTAATATAAGAATTCAGGGAAATTCTATCACATTTGTTCAATTTACGTCGCTCCTATTTCAGATAGCGTATTGGGCTAAGCGGCATCTCAAAGCGCATGAAATGCGAGTAAAATGCACTGTTAAACTTCTAGGGTAGGGCAACCAGAGACCCGATTAGATCATTTTATATTATGGTTAATTTAAGAATTCAGCAAAATTCTATCACATTTGTTCAATTTACGTCGCTCCTATTTCAGATAGCTTATTGGGCTAAGCGTAATCTCAAAGCGCATGAAATCATAAGTGAAATGCACTATTAAACTTCTAGGGCAGGGCGAACAGAGACCCGATTAGATCATTTTACATTAAGGTTAATATAAGAATTCAGTGAAATTCTATCACATTTGTGCAATTTACGTCGCTCCCATTTCAGATAGCGTATTGTGCTAAGCGGCATCTCAGAGCGCATGAAATGGCGAGTAAAATGCACTATTAAATTTCTCGTGTAGGGCAAACAGAGACCCGATTAGATCATTTTATATTATGGTTAATTTAAGAATTCAGCAAAATTCTATCACATTTGTTCAATTTACGTCGCTCCTATTTCAGATAGAGTACTGGGCTGGACGGCATCTTAAAGCGCGTGGAATGGCGATTAAAATGCACTATTAAACTTCTATGATAGGGCAAACAGAGAGTCGATTAGATCATTTTACATTAATGTTAATATTAGTATTCAGGGAAATTCTATCACATTTGTTCAATTTACATCGCTCCTATTTCAGGTAGCGTATTGGGCTAAGCGGCATCTCAAAGCGCATGAAATGACGAGTGATATGCACTACAAGTCTTCTATGGTAGGGCGAACAGAGACCCGATTAGATCATTTTACATTAAGGTTAATATAAGCATTCAGGGAAATTCTATCACATTTGTTCAATTTACGTCGCTCCTGTTTCAGATAGCGTATTGGGCTAAGCGGCATCTCGAAGCGCATGAAATGGCGAGTAAAATGCACTGTTAAATTTGCAGGGTAGTGCACACAGAGACCCGATTAGATCATTTTATATTATGGTTCATTTAAGAATTCAGCAAAATTCCATCACATTTGTTCAATTTACGTCCTTCCTATTTCAGATAGCCTACCGGGCTATGCGGCATCTTAAAGTGCGTGGAATGGCGAGTGAAATCCACTATTAAACTTCTATGATAGGGCAATCAGAGACCCGATTAGATCATTTTATATTTTGGTTAATACAAGAATTCAGCGAAATTCTATCACATTTGTTCAATTTACGTCGCACCTATTTCAGATAGCGTACTGGGCTAGGCGGCAACTTAAAGCGCGTGGAATGGCGATTAAAATGCACTATTAAACTTCTATGATAGGGCAATCAGAGACCCGATTAGATCATTTTATATTTTGGTGAATATATGAATTTAGCGAAATTCGATCACATTTGTTCAATTTACGTCGCTCCTATTTCAGATAGCTTATTGGGCTAAGCGGAGTCTCAAAGCGCATGAAATCATGAGTGAAATGCTCTATTAAACTTCAAGGGCAGGGCGAACAGAGACCCGATTAGATCATTTTACATTAAGGTTAATATAAGAATTCAGGGACATTCTATCACATTTGTTCAATTTACGTCGCTCCTGTTTCAGATAGCGTATTGGGCTAAGCGGAATCTCGAAGCGCATGAAATGGCGAGTAAAATGCACTGTTAAATTTGCAGGGTAGTGCACACAGAGACCCGATTAGATCATTTTATATTATGGTTCATTTAAGAATTCAGCAAAATTCTATCACATTTGTTCAATTTACGTCGCTCCTATTTCAGATAGCTTATTGGGCTAAGCGTAATCTCAAAGCGCATGAAATCATAAGTGAAATGCACTATTAAACTTCTAGGGTAGGGCAAACAGAGTCCCGATTAGATAATTTTATATTATGGTTAATTTAAGAATTCAGCAAAATTCTGTCACATTTCTTCAATTTACGTCGTTCCTATTTCAGATAGCGTAATGGGCTAGGCGGCATCTTAAAGCGCGTGGAATGGCGAGTGAAATGCACTATTAAACTTCTAGGGTAGGGCAAACAGAGACCCGATTAGTTCATTTTATATTATGGTTAATTTAAGAATTCTGCAAAATTCTATCACATTTCTTCAATTTACGTCGTTCCTATTTCAGATAGCGTACTGGGCTAGGCGGCATCTTAAAGCGCGTGGAATGGCGAGTAAAATGCACTATTAAACTTCTAGGGTACGGCAAACAGAGTCCTGATTAGATAATTTTATATTATGGTTAATTTAAGAATTCTGCAAAATTCTGTCACATTTGTTCAATTTACGTCGTTCCTATTTCAGATAGCGTACTGGGCTAGGCGGCATCTTAAAGCGCGTGGAATGGCGAGTAAAATGCACTACTAAACTTCTAGGGTAGGGCAATCAGAGACCCGATCAGATCATTTTATATTTTGGTTAATATAAGAATTCAGCGATATTCTATCACATTCGTTCAATATACGTCGCTCCTATTTCAGATAGCGTATTTGGCTAAGCGGCATATCAAAGCGCATGAAATTACGAGTGAAATGCACTATTAAACTTCGATGATAGGGCAAACAAAGACCCGATTAGGTCAATTTATATTTTGGATAATACAAGAATTCAGCGAAATTCTATCACATTTGTTCCATTTACGTCGCTCCTATTTCAGATAGCGTATTGGACTAAGCGGCATCTTAAAGCGCGTGGAATGGCGATTCAAATGCACTATTAAACTTCTATGATAGGGCAATCAGAGACTCGATTAGATCATTTTATATTTTGGTTAATACAAGAATTCAGCGAAATTCTATCACATTTGTTCAATTTACGTCGCTCCTATTTCAGATAGCTTATTGGGCTAAGCGGAGTCTCAAAGCGCATGAAATCTTGAGTGAAATGCACTATTATACTTCAAGGGCAGGGCGAACAGAGACCCGATTAGATCATTTTACATTAAGGTTAATATAAGAATTCAGGGAAATTCTATCACATTTGTTCAATTTACGTCGCTCCTATTTCAGATAGCGTATTGGGCTAAGCGGCATCTCAAAGCGCATGAAATGCGAGTAAAATGCACTGTTAAACTTCTAGGGTAGGGCAACCAGAGACCCGATTAGATCATTTTATATTATGGTTAATTTAAGAATTCAGCAAAATTCTATCACATTTGTTCAATTTACGTCGCTCCTATTTCAGATAGCCTATTGGGCTAAGCGGCATCTCATAGCGCATGAAATGACGAGTGAAATGCACTATAAGTCTTCTATGGTAGGGCGAACAAAGACCCGATTAGATCATTTTACATTAAGGTTAATATAAGAATTCAGGGAGATTCTATCACATTTGTTCAATTTACGTCGCTCCTGTTTCAGATAGCGTATTGGGCTAAGGCGAATCTCAAAGCGCATGAAATCATGAGTGAAATGCACTATTAAACTTCTAGGGCAGGCGAACAGAGACCCGATTAGATCATTTTACATTAAGGTTATATAAGAATTCAGGGAAATTCTATCACATTGTTCAATTTACGACGCTCCTGTTTCAGATAGCTTATTGGGCTAAGCGGCATCTCGAAGCGCATGAAATGGCGAGTAAAATGCACTGTTAAATTTCCAGGGTAGTGCAAACAGAGACCCGTTTAGATCATTTTATATTATGGTTCATTTAAGAATTCAGCAAAATTCCATCACATTTGTTCAATTTACGTCCTTCCTATTTCAGATAGCGTACTGGGCTAGGCGGCATCTTAAAGCGCGTGGAATGGCGCAGTAAAATGCACTGTTAAACTTCTATGATAGGGGCAATCAGAGACCCGATTAGATCATTTTATATTTTGGTTAATACAAGAATTCAGCGAAATTCTATCACATTTGTTCAATTTACGTCGCTCCTATTTCAGACAGCGTACTGGGCTAGGCGGCATCTTAAAGCGCGTGGAATGGCGGGTAAAATGCACTATTAAACTTCTAGGGTAGGGCAAACAGAGACCCGATTAGATCATTTTCCATTAAGATTAATATATGAAGTCAGCGAAATTCTATCACATTGTGCAATTTACGTCGCTCATATTTCAGATAGCCTAATGGGCTAAGCGGCATCTCAAAGCGCATGAAATGACGAGTGAAATGCACTATTAGGCTTCTATGGTAGGGCGAACAGAGACCCGATTAGATCATTTTACATTAATGTTAATATAAGAATTTAGGGAAATTCTATCACATTTGTTCAATTTACGTCGCTCCCATTTCAGATAGCGTATTGGGCTAAGCGGCATCTCAAAGCGCATGAAATGACGAGTGAAATGCACTATTAATCTTCTAGGGTAGGGCGAACAGAGACCGATTAGATCATTTTACATTAAGGTTAATATAAGAATTCAGCGTAATTCTGTCACATTTGTACAAGTTACGTAGCTCCTTTTTCAGATAGCGTACTGGGCTGGGCGGAAACTTAAAGCGCGTGGAATGGCGAGTAAAATGCACTATTAAACTTCTATGATAGGGCAATCAGAGACCCGATTAGATCATTTTATGTTTTGTTCAATATAAGATTTCAGGGAAATTCTATCACATTTGTTTAATTTACGTCGCTCCTATTCCAGGTAGCGTATTGGGATAAGCGGCATCTCAAAGCGCATGAAATGGCGAGTAAAATGCACTATTAAACTTCTAGGGTAGGGCAATCAGAGACCCGATTAGATCATTTTATATTATGGTTAATTTAAGAATTCAGCAAAATTCTATCACATTTGTTCAATTTACGTCGTTCCTATTTCAGATAGCATACTGGGCTGGGCGGCATCTTAAAGCGCGTGGAATGGCGAGTAAAACGCACTATTAAACTTCTAGGGTAGGGCGAACAAAGACCCGATTAGATCATTTTACATTAAGGTTAATATAAGAATTCAGGGAAATTCTATCACATTTGTTCAACATACGTCGCTCATATTTCAGATAGTGTACTGGGCTAGGCGGCATCTTAAAGTGCGTGGAAGCGCGAGCAAAATGCACTACTAAACTTCTATGATAGAGCAATCAGAGTCCCGTTTAGATCATTTTATATTTTGTTTAATATAAGATTTCAGGGAAATTCTATCATATTTGTTCAATTTACGTCGCTCCTATTTCAGATAGCGTATTGGGCTAAGCGGCATCTCAAAGCACATGAAATAGCGAGAGAAATGCACAATTAAACTTCTTGGGTAGGGCGAACAGAGAGCCGATTACATCATTTTATATTATGGTTAATTTAAGAATTCGGCAAAATTCTATCACATTTGTTCAATTTACGTCGCTCCTATTTCAGATAGCGTACTGGGCTAGGCGGCATCTTAAAGCGCGTGGAATGGCGAATAAAATGCACTATTAAACTTCTATGATAGGGCAATCAGAGACCCGATTAGATCATTTTGTATTTTGGTTAATATAAGAATTCAGCGAAATTCAATCACATTTGTTCAATTTACGTCGCTCCTATTTCAGATAGCGTATTGGGCTAAGCGGCATCTCAAAGCGCATCGATTGACGAGTGCAATGCACTATTCAACTTCTAGGGTAGGGCGAACAGAGACCCGAACAGATCATTTTATATTACGGTTAATATAAGAATTCAGCGTAATTCTATCACATTTGTTCAACTTACGTCGCTCCTATTTCAGATAGTGTACTGGGCTAGGCGGCATCTTAAAGCGCGTGGAATGGCGAGTAAAATGCACTATTAAACATCTATGATAGGGCAATCAGAGACCCGATTAGAACATTTCATATTTTGGTTAATATAAGAATTCAGCGTAATTCTATCACATTTGTTCAATTTACGTCGCTCCTATCTCAGATAGCTTATTGGGCTAAGCGGCATCTCAAAGCGCATGATATGACGAGTGAAATGCACTACTAAACTTCTAGGGTAGGGCGAACAAAGACCTGATTAGATCATTTTATATTATGTTTAATTTATCAATTCAGCGAAATTCTATCACATTTGTTCAATTTACGTCACTCCTATTTCAGATAGCATATTGGGCTAAGCGGCATCTCAAAGCGCATGAAATGGCGAGAAAATGGACTATTAAACTTCTAGGATAAGGCAAACAGAGACCCGATTAGATCATTTTATATTGCGGTTAATATAAGAATTCAGCGTAACTCTGTCACATTTGTTCAACTTACGTAGCTCCTATTTCAGATAGCGTTCTGTGCTAGGCGGAATCTTAAAGCGCGTGGAATGGCGAGTAAAATGCACTATTAAACTTCTATGATAGGGCAATCAGAGACCCGTCTAGATCATTTTATATTTTGGTTAATATAAGAATTCAGCAAAATTCTATCACATTTGTTCAATTTACGTCACTCCTATTTCAGATAGCGTACTGGGCTAAGCGGCATCTCAAAGCGCATGAAATGGCGAGAAAATGCACTATTGAACTTCTAGGATAAGTCAAACAGAGACCCGATTAGATCATTTTATATTGCGGTTAATATAAGAATTCAGCGTAACTCTGTCACATTTGTTCAACTTACGTAGCTCCTATTTCAGATAGCGTACTGGGCTAGGCGGCATCATAAAGCGCGTGGAATGGCGAGTAAAATGCACTATTAAACTTCTATGATAGGGCAATCAGATACCCGTCTAGATCATTTTATATTTTGGTTAATATAAGAATTCAGCAAAATTCTATCACATTTGTTCAGTTTACGTCGTTCCTATTTCAGATAGCATACTGGGCTAAGCGGCATCTTAAAGCGCGTGGAATGGCGAGTAAAATGCACTATTAAACATCTATGATAGGGCAATCAGAGACCCGATTAGAACATTTCATATTTTGGTTAATATAAGAATTCAGCGTAATTCTATCACATTTGTTCAATTTACGTCGCTCCTATCTCAGATAGCTTATTGGCTAAGCGGCATCTCAAAGCGCATGATATGACGAGTGAAATGCACTATTAAACTTCTAGGGTAGGGCGAACAAAGACCTGATTAGATCATTTTATATTCTGTTTAATTTATCAATTCAGCGAAATTCTATCACATTTGTTCAATTTACGTCACTCCTATTTCAGATAGCATATTGGGCTAAGCGGCATCTCAAAGCGCATGAAATGGCGAGAAAATGGACTATTAAACTTCTAGGATAAGGCAAACAGAGACCCGATTAGATCATTTTATATTGCGGTTAATATAAGAATTCAGCGTAACTCTGTCACATTTGTTCAATTTACGTCGCTCCTATTTCAGATAGCGTATTGGGCTAAGCGGCATCTCGAAACGCATGAAATGGCGAGTAAAATGCACTGTTAAACTTGTAGGGTAGGTCAAGCAGAGACCCGATTAGATCATTTCATATTATGGTTAATTTAAGAATTCTGCAAAATTCTATCACGTTTGTTCAATTTACGTCGCTCCCATTTCAGATAGCGTATTGGGCTAAGCGGCATCTCAAAGCGCATGAAATGGCGAGTAAAATGCACTGTTAAATTTCCAGGGTAGTGCAAACAGAGACCCGTTTAGATCATTTTATATTATGGTTCATTTAAGAATTCAGCAAAATTCCATCACATTTGTTCAATTTACGTCCTTCCTATTTCAGATAGCGTACTGGGCTAGGCGGCATCTTAAAGCGCGTGGAATGGCGAGTAAAATGCACTGTTAAACTTCTATGATAGGGCAATCAGAGACCCGATTAGATCATTTTATATTTTGGTTAATACAAGAATTCAGCGAAATTCTATCACATTTGTTCAATTTACGTCGCTCCTATTTCAGACAGCGTACTGGGCTAGGTGGCATCTTAAAGCGCGTGGAATGGCGGGTAAAATGCACTATTAAACTTCTAGGGTAGGGCAAACAGAGACCCGATTAGATCATTTTCCATTAAGATTAATATATGAAGTCAGCGAAATTCTATCACATTTGTGCAATTTACGTCGCTCATATTTCAGATAGCCTAATGGGCTAAGCGGCATCTCAAAGCGCATGAAATGACGAGTGAAATGCACTATTAGGCTTCTATGGTAGGGCGAACAGAGACCCGATTAGATCATTTTACATTAAGGTTAATATAAGAATTTAGGGAAATTCTATCACATTTGTTCAATTTACGTCGCTCCCATTTCAGATAGCGTATTGGGCTAAGCGGCATCTCAAAGCGCATGAAATGACGAGTGAAATGCACTATTAGGCTTCTATGGTAGGGCGAACAGGGCCCGATGAGATCATTTTACATTAAGGTTAATATAAGAATTCAGGGAAATTCTATCACATTTGTTCAATTTACGTCGCTCCTATTTCAGATAGCGTATTGGGCTAAGCGGCATCTCGAAGCGCATGAAATGGCGAGTAAAATGCACTGTTAAATTTCTAGGGTAGGGCAAACAGAGACCCGATTAGATCATTTTACATTATGGTTAATTTAAGAATTCAGCAAAATTCCATCACATTTGTTCAATTTACGTCCTTCCTATTTCAGATAGCGTACCGGGCTATGCGGCATCTTAAAGCGCGTGGAATGGCAAGTGAAATCCACTATTAGACTTCTATGGTAGGGCGAACAGTGACCCGATTTGATCATTTTACATTAAGGTTAATATAAGAATTCAGGGAAACTCTATCACATTTGTTCAATTTACGTCGCTCCTATTTCAGATAGCTTATTGGGCTAAGCGGCATCTCAAAGCGCATGAAATGACGAGTGAAATGCACTGGTAATCTTCTAGGGTAGAGCGAACAGAGACCCGATCAGATCATTTTACATTAAGGTTAATATAAGAATTCAGCGAAATTCTATCACATTTGTTCAATTTACGTCGCTCCTATTTCAGATAGCTTATTGGGCTAAGCGGCATCTCAAAGCGCATGAAATGACGAGTGAAATGCACTATTAAACTTCTAGGGTAGAGCGAACAGAGACCCGATTAGATCATTTTACATTAAGGTTAATATAAGAATTCAGCGAAATTCTATCACATTTGTTCAATTTACGTCGTTGATATTTCAGATAGCCTATAGGGCTAAGCGGCATCTCAAAGCGCAAGAAATGGCGAGTAAAATGCACTATTACACTTCTAGGGTAGGGCAAACAGAGACCCGATTACATCATTTTATATTATGATTACTTTAATAATTCACCGAAATTCTATCACATTTGTTCAATTTACGTCGCTCCTATTTCAGATAGCGTATTGGGCTAAGCGGCATCTCAAAGCGCATGAAATGGCGAGTAAAATGCACTATTAAATTTCCAGGGTAGGTCAAACAGAGACCCGATTAGATCATTTTATATTATGGTTAATTTATCAACTCAGCGAAATTCTATCACATTTGTTCAATTTACGTCACTCCTATTTCAGATAGCGTATTGGGCTAAGCGGCATCTCAAAGCGCATGAAATGGCGAGAACATGCACTATTAAACTTCTAGGATAAGGCAAACAGAGAGCCGATTAGATCATTTTATATTACGGTTAATATAAGAATTCAGCGTAATTCTGTCACATTTGTTCAATTTACGTCGCTCCTATTTCATATAGCTTATTGGGCTAAGCGGCATCTCGAAGCGCATGAAATGACGAGTGAAATGCACTATTAAACTTCTAGGGTAGGGCGAGCAAAGACCCGATTAGATCATTTTACATTAAGGTTAAAATTAGAATTCAGCGAAATTCTATCACATTTGTTCAATTTACGTCACTCCTATTTCAGATAGCGTATTGGGCTAAGCGGCATCTCAAAGCGCATGAAATGGCGAGTAAAATGCACTATTAAACTTCTAGGGTAGGGCGAACAGAGACCCGGATTAGATCATTTTACATTAAAGTTAATATAAGAATTCATCGAAATTCTCTCACATTTGTTCAATTTACGTCGCTGATATTTCAGATAGCGTATTGGGCTAAGCGGCATGTCAAAGCGCAAGAAATGGTGAGTAAAATGCACTATTAAACTTCTAGGGTAGGGCAAACATAGACCCGATCAGATCAATTTATATTATGGTTAATTTAAGAATTCAGCAAAATTCTATCACATTTTTTCCATTTACGTCGTTCCTATTTCAGCTAGCGTAGGGGCTAGGCAGCATCTTAAAACGCAAGAAATGGCGAGTAAAATGCACTGTTAAACTTCGAGGGTAGGGCAAACAGAGACCCGATTAGATCATTTCATATTATGGTTTATTTAAGTATTCAGAAAAATTCTATCACATTTGTTCAATTTACGTCGCTCCTATTTCAGATAGCTTATTGGGCTAAGCGGCATCTCAAAGCGCATGAAATGACGAGTGAAATGCACTGGTAATCTTCTAGGGTAGGGCAAACAGAGACCCGATTAGATCAATTTATATTATGGTTAATTTAAGAATTCAGCAAAATTCTATCACATATGTTCAATTTACGTCGCTCCTATTTCAGATAGCTTATTGGGCTAAGCGACATCTCAAAGCGCATGAAATGACGAGTGAAATGCACTATTAAACTTCTAGGGTAGGGCGAACAAAGACCTGATCAGATCATTTTACATTAAGGTTAACATAAGAATTCATCGAAATTCTCTCACATTTGTTCAATTTACGTCGCTGATATTTCAGATAGCGTATTGGGCTAAGCGGCATGTCAAAGCGCAAGAAATGGTGAGTAAAATGCACCATTAAACTTCTAGGGTAGGGCAAACATAGACCCGATCAGATCAATTTATATTATGGTTAATTTAAGAATTCAGCAAAATTCTATCACATTTTTTCCATTTACGTCGTTCCTATTTCAGCTAGCGTAGGGGCTAGGCAGCATCTTAAAACGCAAGAAATGGCGAGTAAAATGCACTGTTAAACTTCGAGGGTAGGGCAAACAGAGACCCGATTAGATCATTTCATATTATGGTTTATTTAAGTATTCAGAAAAATTCTATCACATTTGTTCAATTTACGTCGCTCCTATTTCAGATAGCTTATTGGGCTAAGCGGCATCTCAAAGCGCATGAAATGACGAGTGAAATGCACTGGTAATCTTCTAGGGTAGGGCAAACAGAGACCCGATTAGATCAATTTATATTATGGTTAATTTAAGAATTCAGCAAAATTCTATCACATTTGTTCAATTTACGTCGCTCCTATTTCAGATAGCTTATTGGGCTAAGCGGCATCTCAAAGTGCATGAAATGACG
Organism: Macropis europaea; assembly: GCA_916610135.2. NCBI lineage: Eukaryota > Metazoa > Arthropoda > Insecta > Hymenoptera > Melittidae > Macropis > Macropis europaea. Next base: position 27,048 of record CAKAJE020000164.1, on the reverse strand, counting down.
AGTGATATGCACTATTAATCTTCTAGGGTAGGGCGAACAGAGACCCGGATTAGATCATTTTACATTAAAGTTAATATAAGAATTCAGTGAGATTCTCTCACATTTGTTCAATTTACGTCGCTGACATTTCAGATAGCGTATTGGGCTAAGCGGCATCTCAAAGCGCAAGAAATGGCGAGTAAAATGCACTATTAAACTTCTACGGTAGGGCAAACAGATACCCGTTTAGATCATTTTATATTATGGTTAATTTAAGAATTCAGCGAAATTCTATCACATTTGTTCAATTTACGTCGATCCTATTGCAGATAGCGTATTGGTCTAAGCGGCATCTCAAAGCGCATGAAATGGCGAGTAAAATGCACTATTAAACTTCTAGGGTAGGGCAAACAGAGACCCGATTAGATCATTTTATATTACGGTTAATATAAGAATGCAGCGTAATTCTATCACATTTGTTCAACATACGTCGCTCCTATTTCAGATAGTGTACTGGGCTAGGCGGCATCATAAAGCGCGTGGAAGGGCGAGTAAACTGCACTACTAAACTTCTATGATAGGGCAAACAGAGACCCGATTAGATCATTTCATATTATGGTTTATTTATGAATTCAGAAAAATTCTATCACGTTTGTTCAATTTACGTCGCTCCTGTTTCAGATAGCTTATTGGGCTAAGCGGCATCTCAAAGCGCATGAAATGACGAGTGAAATGCACTGGTAATCTTCTAGGGTAGGGCAAACAGAGACCCGATTAGATCAATTTATATTATGGTTAATTTAAGAATTCAGCAAAATTCTATCACATTTGTTCAATTTACGTCGCTCCTATTTCAGATAGCGTATTGGGCTAAGCGCCATCTCAAAGCGCATGAAATGGCGAGAGAAATGCACTATTAAACTTCTAGGGTAGGGCGAACAGAGACCCGATTAGATCATTTCCCAGTAAGGTTAATATAAGTATTCAGGGAAATTCTATCACATTTGTTCAATTTACGTCGCTCCTATTTCAGACAGCGTATTGGGCTAAGCTGCATCTCAAAGCGCATGAAATGGCGAGTTGAATGCACTGTTAAACTTCTAGGGTAGGGCAAACAGAGACCCGATTAGATCATTTCATATTATGGTTTATTTAAGAATTCAGAAAAAATTCTATCACATTTGTTCAATTTACGTCGCCCCTATTTCAGATAGCTTAATGGGCTAAGCGGCATCTCAAAGCGCATGAAGTGACGGGTGAAATGCACTAGTAATCTTCTAGGGTAAGGCAAACAGAGACCCGATTATATCATTTTATATTACGGTTAATATAAGAATTCAGCGAAATTCTCTCACATTTGTTCAATTTACGTCGTTGATATTTCAGATAGCGTGTTGGGCTAAGCGGCATCTCAAAGCGCATGAAATGGCGAGTAAAATGCACTATTAAACTTCTAGGGTAGGGCGAACAGAGAACCGATTAGATCATTTTATATTTTGTTTACTATAAGATTTCAGGGAAATTCTATCACATTTGTTCAATTTACGTCGTTCCTATTTCAGCTAGCGTACTGGGATAGGCAGCATCTTAAAGCGCGTGGAATGGCGATTAAAATGCACTATTAAACTTGTATGATAGGGCTATCAGAGACCCGATTAGATCATTTATATTTTGGTTAATATAAGAATTCAGCGAAATTCTATCACATTCGTTCAATTTACGTCGCTCCTATTTCAGATAGCGTATTGGGATAAGCGGCATCTCAAAGCGCATGAAATGGCGAGTAAAAATGCACTATTAAACTTCTAGGATAAGGCAAACAGAGACCAGATTAGATCATTTTATATTACGGTTAATATAAGAATTCAGCGTAATTCTATCACATTTGTTCAACTTACGTCGCTCCTATTTCAGATAGCGTACTGGGCTAGGCGGCATCTTAAAACGCGAGGAATGGCGAGTAAAATGCTCTGTTAATCTTCTATCATAGGGCAATCAGAGACCCCATTAGATCATTTTATATTTTGGTTAATATAAGAATTCAGCGAAATTCTATCACATTTGTTGAATTTACGTCGCTCCTATTTCAGATAGCGTATTGGGCTAAGCGGCATCTCAAAGCGCATGAAATGACGAGTGAAACGCACTATTAATCTTCTAGGGTAGGGCGAACAGAGACCCAATTAGATCATTTCACAGTAAGGTTAATATAAGTATTCAGGGAAATTCTATCACATTTGTTCAATTTACGTCGCTCCTATTTCAGATAGCGTATTGGGCTAAGCGGCATCTCAAAGCGCATGAAATGACGAGTGAAATGCACTATTAATCTTCTAGGGTAGGGCGAACAGAGACCCGATTAGAACATTTTACATTAAGGTTAATATAAGAATTCATCGAATTTCTCTCACATTTGTTCAATTTACGTCGCTGATATTTCAGATAGCGTATTGGGCTAAGCGGCATGTCAAAGCGCAAGAAATGGTGAGTAAAATGCACTATTAAACTTCTAGGGTAGGGCAAACATAGACCCGATCAGATCAATTTATATTATGGTTAATTTATGAATTCAGCAAAATTCTATCACATTTTTTCCATTTACGTCGTTCCTATTTCAGCTAGCGTAGGGGCTAGGCAGCATCTTAAAACGCAAGAAATGGCGAGTAAAATGCACTGTTAAACTTCGAGGGTAGGGCAAACAGAGACCCGATTAGATCATTTCATATTATGGTTTATTTAAGTATTCAGAAAAATTCTATCACATTTGTTCAATTTACGTCGCTCCTATTTCAGATAGCTTATTGGGCTAAGCGGCATCTCAAAGCGCATGAAATGGCGAGTGAAATGCACTGGTAATCTTCTAGGGTAGGGCAAACAGAGACCCGATTAGATTAATTTATATTATGGTTAATTTAAGAATTCAGCAAAATTCTATCACATTTGTTCAATTTACGTCGCTCCTATTTCAGATAGCGTATTGGGCTAAGCGGCATCTCAAAGCGCATGAAATGGCGAGTGAAATGCACTATTAAACTTCTAGGGTAGGGCGAACAGAGACCCGATTAGATCATTTCACAGTAAGGTTAATATAAGTATTCAGGGAAATTCTATCACATTTGTTCAATTTACGTCGCTCCTATTTCAGATAGCGTATTGGGCTAAGCGGCATCTCAAAGCGCATGAAATGGCGAGTAGAATGCACTGTTAAACTTCTAGGGTAGGGCAAACAGAGACCCGATTAGATCATTTCATATTATGGTTTATTTAAGAATTCAGAAAAATTCTATCACATTTGTTCAATTTACGTCGCTCCTATTTCAGATAGCTCATTGGGCTAAGCGGCATCTCAAAGCGCATGAAGTGACGGGTGAAATGCACTAGTAATCTTCTAGGGTAAGGCAAACAGAGACCCGATTAGATCATTTTATATTACGGTTAATATAAGAATGCAGCGTAATTCTATCACATTTGTTCAACATACGTCGCTCCTATTTCAGATAGTGTGCTGGGCTAGGCGGCATCTCAAAGCGCATGAAATGGCGAGTAAACGGCACTATTAAACTTCTATGATAGGGCAATCAGAGACCCGATTAGATCAGTTTATATTATGGTTAATTTAAGAATTCAGCGAAATTCTATCACATTTGTTCAATTTACGTCGCTGATATTTCAGATAGCGAATTGGGCTAAGCGACATCTCAAAGCGCAAGAAATGGCGAGTAAAATGCACTCTTAAACTTCTATGATAGGGCAATCAGAGACACGATTAGATCATTTTATATTACGGTTAATATAAGAATTCAGCGTAATTCTGTCACATTTGTTCAAGTTACGTAGCTCCTATTTCAGATAGCGTACTGGGCTAGGCGGCAACTTAAAGCGCGTGGAATGGCGAGTAAAATGCACTATTAAACTTCTATGATAGGGCAATCAGAGACCCGATTAGATCATTTTATATGTTGGTTAATATAAGAATTCAGCGAAATTCTATCACATTTGTTCAATTTACGTAGCTCCTATTTCAGATAGCGTATTGGGCTAAGCGGCATCTCAAAGCGCATGAAATGGCGAGTAAAATGCACTATTAAGCTTCTACGCTAGGGCGAACAGAGACCCGATTAGATAATTTAACATTATGGTTAATAAAAGGATTCAGCGAAATTCTATCACATTTGTTCAATTTACATCGCTCCTATTTCAGATAGCGTATTGGGCTAAGCGGCATCTCAAAGCGCATGAAATGACGAGTAAAATGCATTATTAAACTTCTAGGGTAGGGCAATAAGAGACCCGATTAGATCATTTTATATTATGGTTAATATAAGAATTCAGGGAAATTCTATCACATTTGTTCAATTTACGTCGCTCCTACTTCAGATAGCTTATTGGGCTAAGCGGCATCTCAAAGCGCATGAAATGACGAGTGAAATGCACTATTGAACTTCTAGGGTAGGGCGAACAAAGACCCGATTAGATCATTTTACATTAAGGTTAAAATAAGAATTCAGCGAAATTCTATCACATTTTTTCAATTTACGTCGCTCCTATTTCAGATAACGTATTGGGCTAAGCGGCGTCTCAAAGCGCAAGAAATGGCCAGTAAAATGCACTATTAAACTTCTAGGGTAGGGCAACCAGAGACCCGATAAGATCATTTCATATTATGGTTAATTTAAGAATTCAGCGAAATTCTATCACATTTGTTCAATTTGCATCGCTCCTATTTCAGATAGCGTATTGGGCTGAGCGGCATCTCAATGCGCATGAAATGACGAGTAAAATGCACTATTAAACTTCTAGGGTAGGGCAATCAGAGACCCGATTAGATCATTTTATATTATGGTTAATATAAGAATTCAGCGAAATTCTAACACATTTGTTCAATTTACGTCGCTCCTATTTCAGATAGCGTATTGGGCTAAGCGGCGTGTTAAAGCGCGTGGAATGGCGAGTAAAGTGCACTACTAAACTTCTATGATAGGGTAATCAGAGACCCGATTATATCATTTTATATTTTCGTTAATATAAGAATTCAGCGAAATTCAATCACATTTGTTCAATTTACGTCGCTCCTATTTCAGATAGCTTATTGGGCTAAGCGGCATCTCAAAGCGCATGAAATCACGAGTGAAATGCACTATTAAACTTCTAGGGTAAGGCGAACAAAGACCCGATTAGATCATTTTACATTAAGGTTAATATAAGTATTCAGGGAAATTCTATCACATTTGTTCAATTTACGTGGCTCCTATTTCAGATAGCTTATTGGGCTCAGCGGCATCTCAAAGCGCATGTAATATCGAGTGAAATGCACTATTAATCTTCTAGCGTAGTGTGAACAGAGACCCGATTAGATCATTTAACATTAAGGTTAATATAAGAATTCAGCGAGATTCTCTCACATTTGTGCAACTTTCGTCGCTGATATTTCAGATAGCGTATTGGGCTAAGCGTCATGTCAAAGCGCAAGAAATGGTGAGTAAAATGCACTATTAAACTTCTAGGGTAGGGCAAACATAGACCCGATCAGATCAATTTATATTATGGTTAATTTATGAATTCAGCAAAATTCTATCACATTTTTTCCATTTACGTCGTTCCTATTTCAGCTAGCGTAGGGGCTAGGCAGCATCTTAAAACGCAAGAAATGGCGAGTAAAATGCACTGTTAAACTTCGAGGGTAGGGCAAACAGAGACCCGATTAGATCATTTCATATTATGGTTTATTTAAGTATTCAGAAAAATTCTATCACATTTGTTCAATTTACGTCGCTCCTATTTCAGATAGCTTATTGGGCTAAGCGGCATCTCAAAGCGCATGAAATGGCGAGTGAAATGCACTGGTAATCTTCTAGGGTAGGGCAAACAGAGACCCGATTAGATTAATTTATATTATGGTTAATTTAAGAATTCAGCAAAATTCTATCACATTTGTTCAATTTACGTCGCTCCTATTTCAGATAGCGTATTGGGCTAAGCGGCATCTCAAAGCGCATGAAATGGCGAGTGAAATGCACTATTAAACTTCTATGATAGGGCAATCAGAGACCCGATTAGATCATTTTATATTTTGGTGAATATATGAATTCAGCGAAATTCTATCGCATTTGTTCAATTTACGTCGCTCCTATGTCAGATAGCGTATTGGGCTAAGCTGCATCTCAAAGCGCATGAAATGGCGAGTAAAATTCACTATTAAACTTCTAGGGTAGGGCAATCAGAGACCCGATTAGATCATTTTATATTACGGTTAATATAAGAATACAGCGTAATTCTGTCACAGTTGTTCAACTTACGTAGCTCCTATTTCAGATAGCGTACTGGGCTAGGCGGCAACTTAAAGCGCGTGGAATAGCGAGTAAAATGCACTATTAAACTTCTATGATAGGGCAATCAGAGACCCGATTAGATCATTTTATATTTTGGTTAATATAAGAATTTAGCGAAATTCTATCACATTTGTTCAATTTACGTCGCTCCTATGTCAGATAGCGTATTGGGCTAAGCGGCACCTCAAAGCGCATGAAATGGCGAGTAAAATTCACTATTAAACTTCTAGGGTACGGCAATCAGAGACCCGATTAGATCATTTTATATTATCGTTTATTTAAGAATTCAGGAAAATTCTATCACATTTGTTCAATTTACGTCGTTCCTATTTCAGATAGCGTACTGGGCTAGGCGGCATCTGAAAGCGCGTGGAATGGCGAGTAAAATGCACTATTAAACTTCTATGATAGGGCAATCAGAGACCCGATTAGATTATTTCATATTTTGGTTAATATAAAAATTCAGCGAAATTCTATCACATTTGTTCAATTTACGTCGCTCCTATTTCAGATAGGTTATTGGGCTAAGCGGCATCTCAAAGCGCAAGAAATGGCGAGCAAAATGCACTATTAAACTTCTAGGGTAGGGCAAACAGAGACCCGTTTAGATCATTTTATATTATGGTTAATTTAAGAATTCAGCGAAATTCTATCACATTTGTTCAATTTACGTCGCTCCTATTTCAGATAGCGTACTGGGCTGCGCGGCATCTTAAAGCGCGTGGAATGGCGAGTAAAATGCACTATTAAACTTCTATGATAGGGCAAACAGAGACCCGGTTAGATCATTTTATATTTTGTTTAATATAAGATTTCAGGGAAATTCTATCACATTTGTTCAATTTACGTCGCTCCTATTTCAGATAGCGTATTGGGCTAAGCGGCATCTCAAAGCGCATGAAATGCGAGTAAAATGCACTGTTAAACTTCTAGGGTAGGGCAAACAGAGACCCGATTAGATCATTTTATATTATGGTTAATTTAAGAATTCAGCAAAATTCTATCACATTTGTTCAATTTACGTCGCTCCTATTTCAGATAGCTTATTGGGCTAAGCGTAATCTCAAAGCGCATGAAATCATAAGTGAAATGCACTATTAAACTTCTAGGGCAGGGCGAACAGAGACCCGATTAGATCGTTTACATTAAGGTTAATATAAGAATTCAGTGAAATTCTATCACATTTGTGCAATTTACGTCGCTCCCATTTCAGATAGCGTATTGTGCTAAGCGGCATCTTAAAGCGCGTGGAATGGCGAGTGAAATGCACTATTAAACTTCTAGGGTAGGGCAAACAGAGTCCCGATTAGATAATTTTATATTATGGTTAATTTAAGAATTCAGCAAAATTCTATCACATTTCTTCAATTTACGTCGTTCCTATTTCAGATAGCGTAATGGGCTAGGCGGCATCTGAAAGCGCGTGGAATGGCGAGTGAAATGCACTGTTAAACTTCTAGGGTAGGGCAAACAGAGACCCGATTAGATCATTTTATATTATGGTTAATTTAAGAATTCTGCAAAATTCTATCACATTTCTTCAATTTACGTCGTTCCTATTTCAGATAGCGTACTGGGCTAGGCGGCATCTTAAAGCGCGTGGAATGGCGAGTAAAATGCACTATTAAACTTCTAGGGTACGGCAAACAGAGTCCTGATTAGATAATTTTATATTATGGTTAATTTAAGAATTCTGCAAAATTCTATCACATTTGTTCAATTTACGTCGTTCCTATTTCAGATAGCGTACTGGGCTAGGCGGCATGTTAAAGCGCGTGGAATGGCGAGTAAAATGCACTATTAAACTTCTAGGGTAGGGCAATCAGAGACCCGATCAGATCATTTTATATTTTGGTTAGTATAAGAATTCAGCGAAATTCTATCACATTCGTTCAATATACGTCGCTCCTATTTCAGATAGCGTATTGGGCTAAGCGGCATCTCAAAGCGCATGAAATGGCGAGTAAAATGCACTGTTAAACTTCTAGGGTTGGGCAAACAGAGACCCGATTAGATCATTTTATATTATGGTTAATTTAAGAATTCTGCAAAATTCTATCACATTTCTTCAATTTACGTCGTTCCTATTTCAGATAGCGTACTGGGCTAGGCGGCATCTTAAAGCGCGTGGAATGGCGAGTAAAATGCACTATTAAACTTCTAGGGTAGGGCAATCAGAGACCCGATTAGATCATTTTATATTTTGGTTAATATAAGTATTCAGCGAAATTCTATCACATTTGTTTAATTTACGTCGCTCCTATTTCAGATAGCGTATTGGGCTAAGCGGCATCTCAAAGCGCATGAAATGACGAGTGAAATGCACTATAAGTCTTCTATGGTAGGGCGAACAGAGGCCCGATTACATCATTTTACATTAATGTTAATATAAGAATTCAGGGAGATTCTATCACATTTGTTCAATTTACGTCGCTCCTGTTTCAGATAGCGTATTGGGCTAAGCGGAATCTCAAAGCGCATGAAATCATGAGTGAAATGCACTATTAAACTTCTAGGGCAGGGCGAACAGAGACCCGATTAGATCATTTTACATTAAGGTTAATATAAGAATTCAGGGAAATTCTATCACATTTGTTCAATTTACGTCGCTCCTGTTTCAGATAGCGTATTGTGCTAAGCGGCATCTCGAAGCGCATGAAATGTCGAGTAAAATGCACTGTTAAATTTCCAGGGTAGTGCAAACAGAGACCCGTTTAGATCATTTTATATTATGGTTCATTTAAGAATTCAGCAAAATTCCATCACATTTGTTCAATTTACGTCCTTCCTATTTCAGATAGCGTACCGGGCTATGCGGCATCTTAAAGCGCGTGGAATGGCGAGTGAAATCCACTATTAAACTTCTATGATAGGGCAATCAGAGACCCGATTAGATCATTTTATATTTTGGTTAATACAAGAATTCAGCGAAATTCTATCACATTTGTTCAATTTACGTCGCTCCTATTTCAGACAGCGTACTGGGCTAGGCGGCAGCTTAAAGCGCGTGGAATGGCGAGTAAAATGCGCTATTAAACTTCTATGACAGGGCAATCAGAGACCTGATTAGATCATTTTGTATTTTGGTTAATATAAGAATTTAGCGAAATTGTATCACATTCATTCAATTTACGTCGCTCCTATTTCAGATAGCGTAATGGGCTAAGCGGCATCTCAAAGCGCATGAAATGACGAGTGAAATGCACTATTAGACTTCTATGGTAGGGCGAACAGAGACCCGATTAGATCATTTTACATTAAGGTTAATATAAGAATTCAGGGAAATTCTATCACATTTGTTCAATTTACGTCGCTCCTATTTCAGATAGCGTATTGGGCTAAGCGGAATCTCACAGCGCATGAAATGGCGAGTAAAATGCACTATTAAACTTCTAGGGTAAGGCAAACAGAGACCCGATTAGATCATTTTATATTACGGTTAATATAAGAATGCAGCGTAATTCTGTCACATTTGTTCAACTTATGTAGCTCCTATTTCAGATAGCGTACTGGGCTAGGCGGCAACTTAAAGCGCGTGGAATGGCGAGTAAAATGCACTATTAAACTTCTATGATAGGGCAATCAGAGACCCGATTAGATCATTTTATATTTTGTTTAATATAAGAATGCAGCGAAATTCTATCACATTTGTTCAATTTACGTCGCTCCTATTTCAAATAGCGTATAGGACTATGCGGCATCTCAAAGCGCATGAAATGGCGAGTAAAATGCACTATTATACTTCTAGGGTAGGGCAATCAGAGACCCGATTAGATCATTTTATATTACGGTTAATATAAGGATTCAGCGTAATCCTATCACATTTGTTCAACATACGTCGCTCCTATTTTAGATAGTGTACTGGGCTAGGCGGCATCTTAAAGCGCGTGGAAGGGCGAGTAAAATGCACTACTAAACTTCTATAGTGGGGCAATCAGAGTCCCGTTTAGATCATTTTATGTTTTGTTTAATATAAGATTTCAGGGAAATTCTATCGCATCTGTTCAATTTACGTCGCTCCTATTTCAGATAGCGTATTGGGCTAAGCGGCATCTCAATGCGCATGAAATGGCGAGTAAAATGCACTATTAAACTTCAAGGGTAGGGCAATCAGAGACCCGATTAGATCATTTTATATTAACCATAATGTAAAATGATCTAATCGGGTCTCTGTTCGCCCTAGCCTAGAAGTTTAATAGTGGATGTTACTCGCCATTCCACGCGCATTAAGATGCCGCCTAGCCCAGTACGCTATCTGAAATAGGAGCGACGTAAGTTGAACAAATGTGATAGAGTTTCGCTGAATTTTTTTATTAACCATAATGTAAAATGATCTAATCGTGTCTCTGTTCGCCCTAGCCTAGAAGTTTAATAGTGGATGTTACTCGCCATTCCACGCGCTTTAAGATGCCGCCTAGCCCAGTACGCTATCTCAAGCAGGTGCGGCGTAAGTTGAACAAATGTGATAGAATTACGCTGAATTCTTATATTATCCGTAATATAAAATGATCTAATCGGGTCTCTGTTCGCCCTAGCCTAGAAGTATAATAGTGCATTTTACTCGCCATTTCATGCGCTTTGAGATGCCGCTTAGCCCAATACGCTATCTGAAATAGGAGTGTCGTAAATTTAACAAATGTGATAGAATTTCGCTGAATACTTTTATTAACCACAATGTAATATGATCTAATCGGGTCTCTGTTCGCCCTACCCTAGAAGTTTAATAGTGCATTTCACTCCTCATTTCATGCGCTTTGAGATGCCGCTTAGCTCAATAAGCTATCTGAAATAGGAGCGACGTAAATTGAATAAATGTGATGGAATTTCGCTGAATTCTTATATTAACCAAAATATAAAATGATCTAATCGGGTCTCTTATTGCTCTATCATAGAAGCTTAATAGTGCATTTTACTCGCCATTCCACGCGCTTTAAGGTGCCGCCTAGCCCAGTATGCTATCTGAAATAGGAACGACGTAAATTGAACAAAAGTGATAGAATTTTGCTGAATGATTAAATTAACCATAATATAAAATGATCTAATCGGGTCTCTGTTTGCCCTACCCTAGAACTTTAATAGTGCATTCTACTCCTCATTTCATGCGCTTTGAGATGCCGCTTAGCCCAATACGCTATCTGAAATAGGAGCGACGTAAATTGAACGAATGTGATAGTATTTCGCTGAATTCTTAAATTAACTATAATATAAAATGATCTAGTCGGGTCTCTGTTTGCCCTACCCTAGAACTTTAATAGTGCATTTTACTCCTCATTTCATGCGCTTTGAGATGCCGCTTAGCCCAATACGCTATCTGAAACAGGAGCGATATAAATTGAACAAATGTGATAGAATTTCGCTGAATTCTTATATTAACCAAAATATAAAATGATCTAATCGGGTCTCTGATTGCCCTATCAGAGAAGTTTAATAGTGCATTTTACTCGCCATTCCACGCGCTTTAAGATGCCGTCTAGCCCAGTACGCTATCTGAAATAGGAGCGACGTAAGTTGAACAAATGTGATACTATTACGCTGAATTCTTATATTATCCATAATATAAAATGATATAATCGGGTCTGTGCTGGCGTTACCCTAGAAGTTTAATAGTGCATTTCACTCGCTATTCCACGCGCTTTTAGATGCCGGCTAGCCCAGTAGGCTATCTGAAATAGGAGTGACGTAAATTGAACAAATGTGATAGAATTACGCTTAATTCTTATATTAACCGTAATATAAAATGATCTAATCGGGTCTCTCTTTGCATTACCCTAGAAGTTTAATAGTGCATTTTACTCGCCATTTCATGCGCATTGAGATGCCGCTTAGCCTAATACGCTATCTGAAATAGGAGCGACGTAAATTGAACAAATGGGATAGAATTTCCTTGAATTCTTATATTAACCAAAATATAAAATGATCTGATCGGGTCCCTGATTGCCTTATCATAGAAGTTTAATAGTGCATTTTACTCGCCATACCACGCGCTTTAAGATGCCGCCTAGCCCAATACGCTATCTGAAATAGGAGCGACGTAAATTGAACAAATGTGATAGAATTTTGCTGAATTCATAAATTAACGGAAATACAAAATGATCTAATCGAGTCTCTGTTTGCCCTACCCTAGAAGTTTAACAGTGCATTTTGCTCGCCATTTCATGCGCTTTGAGATGCCGCTTAGCCCAAGACGCTATCTGAAATAGGGGCGACGTAAATTGAACAAATGTGATAGAATTTCCCTGAATTCTTATATTAACCTAAATGTAAAATGATCTAATCGGGTCTCTGTTTGCCCTAGCCTAGAAGATTAATAGTGCATTTTATTGGACATTCCATGCGCTTTGAGATGCCGCTTAGCCCAATACGCTATCTGAAATAGGAGCGACGTAAATTGAACAAATGTGATAGAATTTCCCTGAAATCTTATATTAAACAAAATATAAAATGACCTAATCGGGTCTCTGATTGCCCTATCATAGATGTTTAGTCGTGCATTTTACTCGCCCTTCCACGCCCTTGAAGATGCCGCCTAGCCCAGTACGCTATCTGAAATAGGAACGACGTAAATTGAACAAATGTGATAGAATTTTGCTGAATTATTAAATTAACCAAAATATAAAATGATCTAATCGGGTCTCTGATTGCCCTATCATAGAAGTTTAATAGTGCATTTCACTCATCATTTCATGCGCTTTGAGATGCCGCTTAGCCGAATACGCTATCTGAAATGGGAGCGACGTAAATTGAACAAATGTGATAGAATTTCCTTGAATTCTTATATTAACCAAAATATAAAATGATCTGATCGGTTCCCTGATTGCCCTATCATAGAAGTTTAATAGTGCATTTTACTCGCCATTCCACGCGCTTTAAGATGCCGCCTAGCCCAGTACGCTATCTGAAATAGGAGCGACGTAAATTGAACAAATGTGATAGAATTTTGTTGAATTCTTATATTAACCATAATATAGAATGATCTAATCGGGTCTCTGTTTGCCCTACTCTAGAAGTTTAATAGTGCATTTTACTCGCCATTCCACGCGCTTTATGCTGACGCCTAGCCCAGTACGCTATCTGAAATAGGAGCGACGTAAATTGAACAAATGCGATAGAATTTCGCTGAATTCTTTAATTAACTATAATATAAAATTATCTAATCGGGTCTCTGATTGCCCTACCCTAGAACTTTAATAGTGCATTTCACTCGTCATTTCATGCGCTTTGAGATGCCGCTTAGAGCAATAGCTATCTGAAATAGGAGCGACGTAAATTGAACAAATGTGATAGAATTTCCCTGAAATCTTATATTAACCGTAATATAAAATGATCTAATCGGGTCTCTGTTTGCATTACCCTACAGGTTTAATAGTGCATTTTACTCGCCATTCCACGCGCTTTGGGATGCCGCCTATCAGAGTACGCTATCTGAAATAGGAGCGACGTAAGTTGAACAAATGTGATAGAATAACGCTGAATTCTTATATTAACCGTAATATAAAATGGTCTAATCGGGTCTCCGTTTGCCTTATCCTAGAAGTTTAATAGTGCATTTTACTCGCCATTTCATGCGCATTGAGATGCCGCTTAGCCCAATACGCTATTTGAAATAGGAACGATGTAAATTGAACAAATGTGATAGAATTTCGCTGAATTCTGTAATTAACTATAGTATGAAATGACCTAATCGGGTCTCTGTTCGCCCTACCCAAGAAGTTTAATAGTGCATTTCTCTCGTCATTTCATACGCTTTGAGATGCCGCTTAGCCCAATACGCTACCTGAAATAGGAGCGACGTAAATTGAACAAATGTGATAGAATTTCCCTGAAATCTTATATTAAACAATACATAAAATGATCTAAACGGGACTCTGATTGCCCTACCATAGAAGTTTAGTAGTGCATTTTACTCGCCCTTCCACGCGCTTTAAGATGCCGCCTAGCCCAGTACACTATCTGGAATAGGAGCGACGTATGTTGAACAAATGTGATAGAATTACGCTGAATTCTTATATTAACCAAAATATAAAATGATCTAGTCGGGTCTCTGTTCGCCCTACCCTAGAAGTTTAATAGTGCATTTTGCTCGCCATTTCTTGCGCTTTGAGATGCCGCTTAGCCCAATACGCTATGTGAAATAGGAGCGACGTAAATTGAACAAATGTGATAGAATTTCGCTGGATTCTTATATTAACCAAAATATAAAATGATCTAATCGGGTCTCTGATTGCCCTACCCTAGAAGTTTAATAGTGCATTTTACTCGCCATTTCATGCGCTTTGAGATGCCGCTTAGCCCAATACGCTATCTGAAATAGGAGCGACGTAAATTAAACAAATGTGATAGACTTTCGCTGAATTCTTATATTAACCATAATATAAAATGATCTAATCGGGTCTCTGATTGCCCTACCCTAGAAGTTTAATAGTGCATTTTACTCACCATTCCACGCGCTTTAAGATGCCGCCTATCCGAGTACGCTATCTGAAATAGGAGCGATGTAAATTGAACAAATGTGATAGAATTTCGCTGAATTCTTATGTTAACCAAAATATAAAATGATGTAATCGGGTCTCTGTTCGCCCTACCCAAGAAGTTTAATAGTGCATTTCACTCGTCATTTCATGCGCTTTGAGATGCCGCTTAGCCCAGTAGCTATCTCAAATAGGAGCGACGTAAATTGAACAAATGTGATAGAATTTCCCTGAAATCTTATATTAACCGTAATATAAAATGATCTAATCGGGTCTCTGTTTGCATTACCCTAGAAGTTTAATAGTGCATTTTACTCGCCATTCCACGCGCTTTAGGATGCCGCCTATCAGAGTACGCTATCTGAAATAGGAGCGACGTAAGTTGAACAAATGTGATAGAATAACGCTGAATTCTTATATTAACCGTAATATAAAATGGTCTAATCGGGTCTCCGTTTGCCTTATCCTAGAAGTTTAATAGTGCATTTCACTCGCCATTTCATGCGCATTGAGATGCCGCTTAGCCCAATACGCTATTTGAAATAGGAGCGATGTAAATTGAACAAATGTGATAGAATTTCGCTGGATTCTTATATTAACCAAAATATAAAATGATCTAATCGGGTCTCTGATTGCCCTACCCTAGAAGTTTAATAGTGCATTTCACTCGCCATTTCATGCGCATTGAGATGCCGCTTAGCCCAATACGCTATCTGAAATAGGAGCGACGTAAATTGAACAAATGTGATAGAATTTCCCTGAAATCTTATATTAAACAATACATAAAATGATCTAAACGGGACTCTGATTGCCCTACCATAGAAGTTTAGTAGTACATTTTACTCGCCCTTCCACGCGCTTTAAGATGCCGCCTAGCCCAGTACACTATCTGAAATAGGAGCGACGCATGTTGAACGAATGTGATAGAATTACGCTGAATTCTTATATTAACCGTAATATAAACTGATCTAATCGGGTCTCTGTTTGCCTTACCCTAGAAGTTTAATAGTGCATTTTACTCGCCATTTCATGCGCTTTGAGATGCAGCTTAGCCCAATACGCTATCTGAAATAGGAGCGACGTAAATTGAACAAATGTGATAGAATTACGCTGAATCCTTATATTAACCAAAATATAAAATGATCTAATCGGGTCTCTGATTGCCCTATCATAGAAGTTTAATAGTGCATTTTACTCGCCATTCCACGCGCTTTAAGATGCCGCCTAGCCCAGTATGCTATCTGAAATAGGAACGACGTAAATTGAACAAATGTGATAGAATTTTGCTGAATTCTTAAATTAACCATAATATAAAATGATCTAATCTGGTCTCTGATTGCCCTACCCTAGAAGTTTAATAGTGCATTTTACGAGCCATTTCTTGCGCTTTGAGATGCAGCTTAGCCCAATACGCTATCCGAAATAGGAGCGACGTAAATTGAACAAATGTGATAGAATTTCGCTGAATTCTTATATTAACCAAAATATAAAATGATCTAATCGGGTCTCTGATTGCCCTATCATAGAAGTTTAACAGTGCATTTTACTCGCCATTCCACGCGTTTTAAGTTGCCGCCTAGCCCAGCACGCTATCTGAAATAGGAGCTACGTAAGCTGAACAAATGTCACAGAATTACGCAGAATTCTTATATTAACCGTAATATAAAATGATCTAATCGGGTCTCTGTTTGCCTTACCCTAGAAGTTTAATAGTGCATTTTACTCGCCATTTCTTGCGCTTTGAGATGCCGCTTAGCCCAGTACGCTATCTGAAATAGGAGCGATGTAAATTGAACAAATGTGATAGAATTTCGATGAATTCTTTTATTAACCAAAATATAAAATGATCTAATCGGGTCTCTCATTGCCCTACCCTAGAAGTTTAATAGTGCATTTTACTCGCCATTTCATGCGCTCTGAGATGCCGCTTAGCCCAATACGCTATCTGAAATAGGAGCGACGTAAATTGAACAAATGTGATAGAATTTCGCTGAATTCTTAAATTAACCATAATATAAAATGATCTAATGGGGTCTCTGTTTGCCCTACCCTAGAAGTTTAATAGTGCATTTTACTCGCCATTTCTTGCGCTTTGAGATGCCGCTTAGCACAAGTCGCTATCTGAAATAGGAGCGATGTAAATTGAACAAATGTGATAGAATTTCGCTGAATTCTTATATTAACCTTAATGTAAAACGATCTAATCGGGTCTTTGTTCGCCCGACCCAAGAAGTTTAATAGTGCATTTCACTCGTCAATTCATGCGCTTTGCGATGCCGCTTAGCCCAATAAGCTATCTGAAATTGGAGCGACGTAAATTGAACAAATGTGACAGAATTTCGCTGAATTCTTATATTAACCAAAATATAAAATGATCTAATCGGGTCTCTGATTGCCCTATCATAGAAGTTTAATAGTGCATTTTACTCGCCATTCCACGCGCTTTAAGATGCCGCCTAGCCAAGTACGCTATCTGAAATAGGAGCTACGTAAGTTGAACGAATGTGACAGAATTACGCTGATTTCTTATATTAACCGTAATATAAAATGGTCTAATCGGATCTCCGTTTGCCTTATCCTAGAAGTTTATTAGTGCATTTTACTCGTCATTCCATGCGCTTTGAGATGCCGCTTAGCCCAATACGCTATCTGAAATAGCAGCGATGTAAATTGAACAAATGTGATAGAATTTTGCTGAATTCTTAAATTAACCATAATATAAAATGATGTAATCGGGTCTCTGTTCGCCCTACCCTAGAAGTTTAATAGTACATTTCTCTCGTCATTTCAAGCGCTTTGAGATGCCGCTTAGCCCAATAGCTATCTGAAATAGGAGCGACGTAAATTGAACAAATGTGATAGAATTTCCCTGAAATCTTATATAAAAGAAAATATAAAATGATCTAAACGGGACTCTGATTGCCCTCTCATAGAAGTTTAGTAGTGCATTTTACTCGCCCTTCCACGCGCTTTAAGATGCCGCCTAGCCCAGAACACTATCTGAAATAGGAGCGACGTAAATTGAACAAATGTGATAGAATTTCGCTGAATTCTTACATTAACCAAAATATAAAATGATCTAATCGGGTCTCTGATTGCCCTATCATAGAAGTTTAATAGTGCATTTTACTCGTCACTGCACGCGCTTTAAGATGCCGCCTAGCCCAGTACGCTATCTGAAATAGGAGCGACGTAAATTGAACAAACGTGATAGAATTTCGCTGAATTCTTAAATTAACCATAATATAAAATGATCTAATGGGGTCTCTGTTTGCCCTACCCTAGAAGTTTAATAGTGCATTTTACTCGCCATTTCTTGCGCTTTGAGATGCCGCTTAGCACAAGTCGCTATCTGAAATAGGAGCGATGTAAATTGAACAAATGTGATAGAATTTCGCTGAATTCTTATATTAACCTTAATGTAAAACGATCTAATCGGGTCTTTGTTCGCCCGACCCAAGAAGTTTAATAGTGCATTTCACTCGTCAATTCATGCGCTTTGCGATGCCGCTTAGCCCAATAAGCTATCTGAAATTGGAGCGACGTAAATTGGACAAATGTGACAGAATTTCGCTGAATTCTTATATTAACCAAAATATAAAATGATCTAATCGGGTCTCTGATTGCCCTATCATAGAAGTTTAATAGTGCATTTTACTCGCCATTCCACGCGCTTTAAGATGCCGCCTAGCCCAGTACGCTATCTGAAATACGAGCTACGTAAGTTGAACGAATGTGACAGAATTACGCTGATTTCTTATATTAACCGTAATATAAAATGGTCTAATCGGATCTCCGTTTGCCTTATCCTAGAAGTTTATTAGTGCATTTTACTCGTCATTCCATGCGCTTTGAGATGCCGCTTAGCCCAATACGCTATCTGAAATAGCAGCGATGTAAATTGAACAAATGTGATAGAGTTTTGCTGAATTCTTAAATTAACCATAATATAAAATGATGTAATCGGGTCTCTGTTCGCCCTACCCTAGAAGTTTAATAGTACATTTCTCTCGTCATTTCAAGCGCTTTGAGATGCCGCTTAGCCCAATAGCTATCTGAAATAGGAGCGACGTAAATTGAACAAATGTGATAGAATTTCCCTGAAATCTTATATAAAAGAAAATATAAAATGATCTAAACGGGACTCTGATTGCCCTCTCATAGAAGTTTAGTA
Source organism: Macropis europaea (assembly GCA_916610135.2). NCBI lineage: Eukaryota > Metazoa > Arthropoda > Insecta > Hymenoptera > Melittidae > Macropis > Macropis europaea. Next base: position 8,098 of record CAKAJE020000164.1, on the reverse strand, counting down.
GTGCATTTTATTCGCCCTTCCACGCGCTTTAAGATGCCGCCTAGCCCAGAACACTATCTGAAATAGGAGCGACGTAAATTGAACAAATGTGATAGAATTTCGCTGAATTCTTATATTAACCAAAATATAAAATGATCTAATCGGGTCTCTGATTGCCCTATCATAGAAGTTTAATAGTGCATTTTACTCGTCACTGCACGCGCTTTAAGATGCCGCCTAGCCCAGTACGCTATCTGAAATAGGAGCGACGTAAATTGAACAAACGTGATAGAATTTTGCTGAATTCTTAAATTAACCATAATATAAAATGATGTAATCGGGTCTCAGTTCGCCCTACCCAAGAAGTTTAATAGTGCATTTCTCTCGTCATTTCATGCGCTTTGAGATGCCGCTTGGCCCAATACGTTATCTGAAATAGGAGCGACGTAAATTGAACAAATGTGATAGAATTTCGCTGAATTCTTATATTAACCAAAATATAAAATGATCTAATCGGGTCTCTGATTGCCCTATCATAGAAGTTTAACAGTGCATTTTACTCGCCATTCCACGCGTTTTAAGTTGCCGCCTAGCCCAGCACGCTATCTGAAATAGGAGCTACGTAAGCTGAACAAATGTCACAGAATTACGCAGAATTCTTATATTAACCGTAATATAAAATGATCTAATCGGGTCTCTGTTTGCCTTACCCTAGAAGTTTAATAGTGCATTTTACTCGCCATTTCTTGCGCTTTGAGATGCCGCTTAGCCCAGTACGCTATCTGAAATAGGAGCGATGTAAATTGAACAAATGTGATAGAATTTCGATGAATTCTTTTATTAACCAAAATATAAAATGATCTAATCGGGTCTCTCATTGCCCTACCCTAGAAGTTTAATAGTGCATTTTACTCGCCATTTCATGTGCTCTGAGATGCCGCTTAGCCCAATACGCTATCTGAAATAGGAGCGACGTAAATTGAACAAATGTGATAGAATTTCGCTGAATTCTTAAATTAACCATAATATAAAATGATCCAATGGGGTCTCTGTTTGCCCTACCCTAGAAGTTTAATAGTGCATTTTACTCGCCATTTCTTGCGCTTTGAGATGCCGCTTAGCACAAGTCGCTATCTGAAATAGGAGCGATGTAAATTGAACAAATGTGATAGAATTTCGCTGAATTCTTATATTAACCTTAATGTAAAACGATCTAATCGGGTCTTTGTTCGCCCGACCCAAGAAGTTTAATAGTGCATTTCACTCGTCAATTCATGCGCTTTGCGATGCCGCTTAGCCCAATAAGCTATCTGAAATTGGAGCGACGTAAATTGAACAAATGTGACAGAATTTCGCTGAATTCTTATATTAACCAAAATATAAAATGATCTAATCGGGTCTCTGATTGCCCTATCATAGAAGTTTAATAGTGCATTTTACTCGCCATTCCACGCGCTTTAAGATGCCGCCTAGCCCAGTACGCTATCTGAAATAGGAGCTACGTAAGTTGAACGAATGTGACAGAATTACGCTGATTTCTTATATTAACCGTAATATAAAATGGTCTAATCGGATCTCCGTTTGCCTTATCCTAGAAGTTTATTAGTGCATTTTACTCGTCATTTCATGCGCTTTGAGATGCCGCTTGGCCCAATACGTTATCTGAAATAGGAGCGACGTAAATTGAACAAATGTGATAGAATTTCGCTGGATTCTTATATTAACCAAAATATAAAATGAACTAATCGGGTCTCTGATTGCCCTATCATAGAAGTTTAATAGTGCATTTTACTCGACATTCCACGCGGTTTAAGTTGCCGCCTAGCCCAGTACGCTATCTGAAATAGGAGCTACGTAACTTGAACAAATGTGACAGAATTACGCTGAATTCTTATATTAACCGTAATATAAAATGATCTAATCGGGTCTCTGTTTGCCTTATCCTAGAAGTTTAATAGTGCATTTTACTCGCCATTTCATGCGCTTTGAGATGCCGCATAGCCCAATAAGCTATCTGAAATAGGAGCGACGTAAATTGAATAAATGTGATAGGATTTCGCTGAATTCTTAAATTAACCATAATATAAAATGATCTAATCGGGTCTCTAATGGCCCTACCCAAGAAGTTTAATAGTGCATTTCTCTCGTCATTTCATGCGCTTTGAGATGCCGCATAGCCCAATACGCTATCTGAAATAGGAGCGACGTAAATTGAACAAATGTGATAGAATTTCACTGAATTCTTATATTAACCGTAATATAAAATGATCTAATCGGGTCTCTGTTTGCCCTATCATAGAAGTTTAATAGTGCATTTTACTCGCCATTCCACGCGCTTTAAGATGCCGCCTAGCCCAGTACGCTATCTGAAATAGGAGCTACGTAAGTTGAACGAATGTGACAGAATTACGCTGGTTTCTTATATTAACCGTAATATAAAATGATCTAATCGGGTCTCTGTTTGCCTTATCCTAGAAGTTTAATAGTGCATTTTACTCGCCATTCCACGCGCTTTAAGATGCCGCCTAGCCCAGTATGCTATCTGAAATAGGAACGACGTAAATTGAACAAATGTGATAGAATTTTGCTGAATTCTTAAATAAACCATAATATAAAATGATCTAATCTGGTCTCTGATTGCCCTACCCTAGAAGTTTAATCGTGCATTTTACGAGCCATTTCTTGCGCTTTGAGATGCAGCTTAGCCCAATACGCTATCCGAAATAGGAGCGACGTAAATTGAACAAATGTGACAGAATTACGCTGAATTCTTATATTAACCGTAATATAAAATGATCTAATCGGGTCTCTGTTTGCCTTATCCTAGAAGTTTAATAGTGCATTTTACTCGCCATTTCATGCGCTTTGAGATGCCGCTTAGCCCAATACGGTATCTGCAATAGGTTCGACGTAAATTGAACAAATGAGATAGAATTTCGCTGAATTCTTAAATTAACCATAATATAAAGTGATCTAAACTGGTCTCTGTTTGCCCCACCCTAGAAGTTTAATAGTGCATTTTACTCGCCATTTCTTGCGCATTGAGATGCCGCTTAGCCCAATACGCTATCTGAAATAAGAGCAACGTAAATTGAACAAATGTGATAGAATTTCGCTGAATTCTTAAATTAACCATAATATAAAATGATCTAATCGGGTCTCTGATTGCCCTACCCTAGAAGTTTAATAGCGCATTTTACTCAGCATTTCATGCGCTTTGAGATGCCGCTTATCCCAATACGCTATCTGAAATAGGAGCGACGTAAATTAAACAAATGTGATAGAATTTCGCTGAATTCTTATATTAACCAAAATATAAAATGATCTAATCGGGTCTCTGATTGCCCTATCATAGAAGTTTAATAGTGCATTTTACTCGCCACTCCTCGCGCTTTAAGATGCCGCCTATCCGGGTACGCTATCTGAAATAGGAGCGACGTAAATTGAACAAATGTGATAGAATTTTTCTGAATTCTTAAATTAACCATAATATGAAATGACGTAATCGGGTCTCTGTTTGCCCTGCCCTAGAAGTTTAATAGTGCATTTTACTCGCCATTTCTTGCGCTTTGAGATGCCGCTTAGCCCAATACGCTATCTGAAATACCAGCGACGTAAATTGAACAAATGTGAGAGAATTTCGCTGAATTCTTAAATTAACCATAATATAAAATGATCTAATGTGGTCTCTGTTTGCCCTACCCTCGAAGTTTAATAGTGCATTTTACTCGCCATTTCTTGCGCTTTGAGATGCCGCTTAGCACAAGTCGCTATCTGAAATAGGAGCGATGTAAATTGAACAAATGTGATAGAATTTCGCTGAATTCTTATATTAACCTTAATGTAAAATGATCTAATCGGGTCTTTGTTCGCCCTACCCAAGAAGTTTAATAGTGCATTTCACTCGTCAATTCATGCGCTTTGCGATGCCGCTTAGCCCAATAAGCTATCTGAAACTGGAGCGACGTAAATTGAACAAATGTGATAGAATTTCGCTGAATTCTTAAATTAACCATAATATGAAATGACCTAACCGGGTCTCTGTTTGCATTACCCTCGAAGTTTAATAGTGCATTTTACTCGCCTTTCCACGCGGTTTAAGTTGCCGCCTAGCCCAGTGCGCTATCTGAAATAGGAGCTACGTAACTTGAACAAATGTGACAGAATTACGCTGAATTCTTATATTAACCGTAATATAAAATGATCTAATCGGGTCTCTGTTTGCCTTATCCTAGAAGTTTAATAGTGCATTTTACTCGCCATTTCATGCACTTTGAGATGTCGCTTAGCCAAATAAGCTATCTGAAATAGGAGCGATGTAACTTGAACAAATGTGATAGAATTTCGCTGAATTCTTAAATTAACCATAATATGAAATGACCTAATCGGGTCTCTGTTTGCCCTACCCTAGAAGTTTAATAGAGCATTTTACTCGTCATTTCATGCGCTTTGAGATGCCGCCTAGCACCAGTACGCTATCTGAAATAGGAGCGACGTAAATTGAACAAATGTGATAGAATTTCGCTGAATTCTTTTATTTACCATAATGTTGAATGATCTAATCGGGTCTCTGTTCGCCCTAGCGTAGAAGCTTAATAGTGCATTTTATTCGTCATTTCATGCGCTTTGAGATGCCGCTTAGCCCAATACGCTATCTGAAATAGGAGCGACGTAAATTGAACAAATGTGATAGAATTTCGCTGAATTCTTTTATTTACCATAATGTTGAATGATCTAATCGGGTCTCTGTTCGCCCTAGCGTAGAAGCTTAATAGTGCATTTTATTCGTCATTTCATGCGCTTTGAGATGCCGCTTAGCCCAATACGCTATCTGAAATAGGAGCGACGTAAAATGAACAAATGTGATAGGATTTCGCTGAATTCTTAAATTAACCATAATATAAAATGATCTAATCGGGTCTCTATGTGCCCAACCCTAGAAGCTTAATAGTGCATTTTACTCGCCATTTCTTGCGCTTTGAGATGCCGCTTAGCCCAATACGCTATCTGAAATAGGAGCGACGTAAATTGAACAAATGTGACAGAATTTCCCTGAAATGTTATAGTAAACAAAATATAAAATGATCTATTCGGAACTCTCATTGCCCTATCATAGAAGTTTAGAAGTGCATTTTACTCGCCCTTCCACGCGCTTTAAGATGCCGCCTAGCCCAGTACGCTATCTGAAATAGGAGCGACGTTAGTTGAACAAATGTGATAGAATTACGCTGAATTCTTATATTAACGGTAATATAAAATGATCTATTCGGGTGTCTGTTCGCCCTACCCTAGAAGTTTAATAGTGCATTTCACTCGCCATTCCATGCGCTTTGAGATGCCGCTTAGTCCAATACCCTATCTGAAATAGGAGCGACGTAAATTGAACAAATGTGATAGAATTTCGCTGAATTCTTATGTTAACCGTAATATAAAATGATCTAATCGGGTCTCTGATTGCCCTATCCTACAAGTTTAATAATGCATTTTACTCACCATTCCACGCGCTTTAAGTTGCCGCCTAGCCCAGTACGCTATCTGAAATAGGAGCTACGTAAGTTGATCAAATGTCACAGAATTACGCTGCATTCTTATATTAACCGTAATATAAAATGATCTAATCGGGTCTCTGTTTGCCTTATCCTAGAAGTTTAATAGTGCATTTTACTCGCCATTTCTTGCGCTTTGAGATGCCGCTTAGCCCAGTACGCTATCTGAATAGGAGCGACGTAAATTGAACAAATGTGATAGAATTTCGCTGAATTCTTAAATTAACCATAATATAAAATGATCTAATGGGGTCTCTGTTTGCCCTGCCCTAGAAGTGTAATAGTGCATTTTACTCGCCATTTCTTGCGCTTTGAGATGCCGCTTAGCACAAGTCGCTATCTGAAATAGGAGCGATGTAAATTGAACAAATGTGATAGAATTTCGCTGAATTCTTATATTAACCTTAATTTAAAATGATCTAATCGGGTCTTTGTTCGCCCTACCCAAGAAGTTTAATAGTGCATTTCACTCGTCAATTCATGCGCTTTGCGATGCCGCTTAGCCCAATAAGCTATCTGAAATTGGAGCGACGTAAATTGAACAAATGTGACAGAATTTCGCTGAATTCTTATATTAACCAAAATATAAAATGATCTAATCGGGTCTCTGATTGCCCTATCATAGAAGTTTAATAGTGCATTTTACTCGCCATTTCACGCGCTTTAAGATGCCGCCTAGCCCAGTACGCTATCTGAAATAGGAGCTACGTAAGTTGAACGAATGTGACAGAATTACGCTGATTTCTTATATTAACCGTAATATAAAATGATCTAATCCGGTCTCAGTTTGCCCTACCCTAGAAGTTTAATAGTGCATTTTACTCGCCATTTCTTGCGCTTTGAGATGCAGCTTAGCCCAATACGCTATCTGAAATAGGAGCGACGTAAATTGAACAAAAGTGATAGAATTTCGCTGAATTCTTATTTTAACCTTAATGTAAAATGATCTAATCGGGTCTTTGTTCGCCCTACCCTAGAAGTTTAACAGTGCATTTCGCTCGTCATTTCATGCGCTCTGAGTTGCCGCTTAGCCCAATAAGCTATCTGAAATAGGAGCGACGTAAATTGAACAAATGTGATAGAACTTCGCTGAATTCTTATATTAACCGTAATATAAAATGATCTGATCGGGTCTCTGCTTGCCCCACCCTAGAAGTTTAATAGTGCATTTTACTCGCCATTTCATGCGCTTTGAGATGCCGCTTAGCCCAATACGCTATCTGAAATAGGAGCGACGTAAATTGAACAAATGTGATAGAATTACGCTGAATTCTTATATTAACCGTAATATAAAAATGGTCTAATCGGATCTCCGTTTGCCTTATCCTTGAAGTTTATTAGTGCATTTTACTCGTCATTCCATGCGCTTTGAGATGCCGCTTAGCCCAATACGCTATCTGAAATAGCAGCGATGTAAATTGAACAAATGTGATAGAATTTTGCTGAATTCTTAAATTAACCATAATATAAAATGATGTAATCGGGTCTCTGTTCGCCCTACCCTAGAAGTTTAATAGTACATTTCTCTCGTCATTTCATGCGCTTTGAGATGCCGCTTAGCCCAATAGCTATCTGAAATAGGAGCGACGTCAATTGAACAAATGTGATAGAATTTCCCCGAAATCTTATATTAAAGAAAATATAAAATGATCTAAACGGGACTCTGATTGCCCTATCATAGAAGTTTAGTGGTGCATTTTACTCGCCCTTCCACGCGCTTTAAGATGCCGCCTAGCCCAGTACACTATCTGAAATAGGAGCGACGTATGTTGAACAAATGTGATAGAATTACGCTGAATTCTTATATTAACCGTAATATAAAATGATCTAATCGGGTCTCTGTTTGCATTACCATAGAAGTTTAATAGTGCACTTTACTCGCCATTCCATGCGCTTTGAGATGCCGCTTAGCCCAATACGGTGTCTGCAATAGGATCGACGTAAATTGAACAAATGAGATAGAATTTCGCTGAATTCTTAAATTAACCATAATATAAAGTGATCTAAACTAGTCTCTGTTTGCCCCACCCTAGAAGTTTAATAGTGCATTTTACTCGCCATTTCTTGCGCTTTGAGATGCCGCTTAGCCCAATACGCTATCTGAAATAGGAGCGACGTAAATTGAACAAATGTGATAGAATTTCGCTGAATTCTTATATTAACCAAAATATAAAATGATCTAATCGGGTCTCTGTTTTCCCTACCCTAGAAGTTTAAGAGTGCATTTTGCTCGCCATTTCTTGCGCTTTAAGATGCCGCCTAGCCCAGTACGCTATCTGAAATAGGAGCGACGTAAGTTGAACAAATGTGATAGAATAACGCTGAATTCTTATATTAACCGTAATATGAAATGGTCTAATCGGGTCTCCGTTTGCCCTTATCCTAGAAGTTTAATAGTGCATTTTACTGGCCATTTCATGCGCATTGAGATGCCGCTTAGCCCAATACGCTATCTGAAATAGGAGCGACGTAAATTGAACAAATGTGATAGAATTTCGCTGAATTCTTAAATTAACCATAATATGAAATGACCTAATCGGGTCTCTGTTTGCCCTACCCTAGAAGTTTAATAG
>CAKAJE020000163.1:0-28831 GCA_916610135.2 Macropis europaea | reverse complement strand
TTTACGTCGCTCCTATTTCAGATAGCGTATTGGGCTAAGCGGCATCTCAAAGCGCATGAAATGGCGAGTGAAATGCACTATTAAACTCATAGGGTAGGGCGAACAGAGACCCGATTAGATCATTTTACATTAAGGTTAATATAAGTATTCAGGGAAATTCTATCACATTTGTTCAATTTACGTCGCTCCTATTTCAGATATCGTATTGGCTAAGCGGCATCTCAAAGCGTAAAACGGCGAGTAAAATGCACTGCTAAACTTGTAGGGTAGGGCAAACAGAGACCCGATTAGATCATTTCATATAATGGTTTATTTAAGAATTCAGAAAAATTCTATCACATTTGTTCAATTTACGTCGCTCCTATTTCAGATTGCTTATTGGGCTAAGCGGCATCTCAAAGCGCATGAAATGGCGAATAAAATGCACTATTAAACTTCTAGGCTAGGGCGAACAGAGACCCGAGCAGATCATTTTACATTATGGTTAATAAAAGAATTCAGCGTAATTCTATCACAATTGTTCAACTTACGTCGCTCCTATTTCAGATAGCGTATTGGGCTAAGCGGCATCTCAAAGCGCGTGAAATGGCGAGTGAAATGCACTATTAGACTTCTATGGTAGGGCGAACAGAGACCCGATTGGATCATTTTACATGAAGGTTAATATAAGAATTCACGGAAATTCTATCACATTTGTTGAATTTACGTCGCTCCTATTCCAAATAGCGTATTGGGCTAAGCGCCATCTCAAAGCGCATGAAATGGCCAGTAAAATGCGCTATTAAACTTCTAGGATAAGGCAAACAGAGACCCGATTAGATCATTTTATGTTATGGTTAATTTAAGATTTCAGCGTAATTCTATCACATTTGTTCAATTTACGTCGCTCCTATTTCAGATAGCGTATTGGGCTGAGCGGCATCTCAAAGCGCATGAAATGGCGAGTAAAATGCACTATTAAACTTCTAGGGTAGGGCAAACAGAGACCCGATTAGATCATTTTATGTTACGTTTAATTTAAGAATTCAGCAAAATTCTATCACAATTGTTCAATTTACGTCGCTCCTATTTCAGATAGCGTACTGGGCTTGGCTGCATCTTAAAGCGCGTGGAAGGGCGAGTAAAATGCACTACTAAACTTCTATGATACGGCAATCAGAGAGCCGATTAGATCATTTTATATTTTGGTTAATATAAGGATTCTGCGAAATTCTATAACATTTGTTTAATTTACGTCGCTCCTATTTCAGATAGCGTATTGGGCTAAGCGGCATCGCAAAGCGTATGAATTGACGAGTGAAATGCACTATTAAGCTTCTAGGGTAGGGCAAACAGAGACCCAATTAGATCATTTTATATTATGGTTAATTTAAGAATTCAGCGAAATACTATCACATTTGTTTAATTTACGTCGCTCCTATTTCAGATAGCGTATTGGGCTAAGCGGCATCTCAAAGCGCATGAAATGGCGAGTCAATGCACTATTAGACTTCTATGGTAGGGCGAACAGAGACCCGATTCGTTCATTTTATATTACGGTTAATATAAGAATTCAGCGTAATTCTATCACATTTGTTCAACGTACGTCGCTCCTATTTCAGGTAGCGTACTGGGCTAGGCGGCATCTTAAAGCGCGTGGAATGGCGGGTAAAATGCACTATTAAACTTCTATGATAGGGCTATCAGAGGCCCGATTAGATCATTTTATATTTTGGTTAATATAAGAATTCAGCGAAATTCTATCACATTTGTTCAACTTACGTCGCTGCTATTTCAGATAGCGTATTGGGCTAAGCGGCATCTCAAAGCGCATGAAATGACGAGTGAAATGCACTATTAATCTTCAAGGGTAGGGCGAACAGAGACCCGATTAGAACATTTTACATTAACGTTAATATAAGAATTCAGCGAAAATCTCTCACATTTGTTCAATTTACGTCGCTCCTATTTCAGATAGCTTATTGGGCATAGCGGCATCTCAAAGCGCAAGAAATGGCGAGTAAAATGCACTATTAAACTTCTAGGGTAGGGCAAACAGAGACCCGATTAGATCATTTTATGTTATGGTTAATTTAAGAATTCAGCCAAATTCTATCACATTTGTTCAATTGACGTCGCTCCAATTTCAGATAGCGTACTGGGCTAGGCGGCATCTTAAAGCGTGTGGAGAGGCGAGCTAAATGCACTATTAAACTTCTATGATAGGGCAATCAGAGACCCGACTAGATCATTTTATATTTTGGTTAATATAAGAATTCAGCGAAATTCTATCACATTTGTTCAATTTACGTCGCTCCTATTTCAGATAGCTTATTGGGCTAAGCGGCATCTCAAAGCGCATGAAATGACGAGTGAAATGCACTAGTAATCTTCTAGGGTAGGGCGAACAGAGATCCGATTAGATCATTTTATATTACGGTTAATATAAGAATTCAGCGTAATTCTATCACATTTGTTCAACATACGTGGCTCCTATTTGAGATAGCGTACTGGGCTAGGCGGCATCTTAAAGCGCGTGGAAGGGCGAGTAAAATGCACTTCTAAACTTCTATGACAGGGCAATCAGAGTCCCGTTTAGATCATTTTATATTTTGTTTAATATAAGATTTCAGGGAAATTCTATCACATTTGTTGAATTTACGTCGCTCCAATTTCAGATAGCGTTTTGGGCTAAGCGGCATCTCAAAGCGCATGAAATGACGAGAGAAATGCACTATTAAACTTCTTGGGTAGGGCAAACAGAGACCCGATTAGATCATTTTATATTATGGTTAATTCAAGATGTCAGCAAAATTCTATCACATTTGTTCAATTTACGTCGCTCCTATTGCAGATATCGTATTGGGCTAAGCGGCATCTCAAAGCGCATGAAATGGCGTGTAAAATGCACTGCTAAACTTTTAGGGTAGGGCGAACAAAGACCCGATTAGTTCATTTAACATTAAGGTTAATATAAGAATTCAGGGAAATTCTATCACATTTGTTCAACTTACGTCGCTCCTATTTCAGATGCGTATTGGGCTAAGCGGCATCTCAAAGCGCATGAAATGGCGAGTAAAATACACTATTAAACTTCTAGGGTAGGGCAAACAGAGACCCGATTAGATCATTTTATATTATGGTTAATTTAAAAATTCAGCCAAATTCTATCACATTTGTTCAATTTACGTCGCTCCTATTTCAGATAGCATACTGGGCTAGGCGGAATCTTAAAGCGCGTGGATTGGCGAGTAAAATGCACTATTAAACTGCTATGATAGGGCAATCAGAGACCCGTTTAGATCATTTTATATTTTGGTTAATATAAGAATTGAGCGAAACTCTATCACAATTGTTCTATTTACGTCGCTCCTATTTCAGATAGCGTACTGGGCTAAGCGGCATCTCAAAGCGCATGAAACGGCGAGTGAAATGTACTATTAAACTTCAAGGGTAGGGCGAACAGAGACCCGATTAGAACATTTTACATTAACGTTAATATAAGAATTCAGCGAAAATCTCTCACATTTGTTCAATTTACGTCGCTCCTATTTCAGATAGCGTATTGGGCAAAGCGGCATCTCAAAGCGCAAGAAATGGCGAGTAAAATGCACTATTAAACTTCTAGGGTAGGGCAAACAGAGACCCGATTAGATCATTTTATGTTATGGTTAATTTAAGAATTCAGCCAAATTCTATCACATTTGTTCAATTTACGTCGCTCCTATTTCAGATAGCATACTGGGCTAGGCGGAATCTTAAAGCGCGTGGATTGGCGAGTAAAATGCACTATTAAACTGCTATGATAGGGCAATCAGAGACCCGTTTAGATCATTTTATATTTTGGTTAATATAAGAATTGAGCGAAATTCTATCACAATTGGTCTATTTACGTCGCTCCTATTTCAGATAGCGTACTGGGCTAAGCGGCATCTCAAAGCGCATGAAACGGCGAGTGAAATGCACTATTAAACTTCTTGGGTAGGGCGAACAGAGACCCGATTAGATCATTTTACATTAAGGTTAATATAAGTATTCAGGGAAATTCTACCACATTTGTTAAATTTACGTCGCTCCTATTTCAGATAGCGTATTGGGCTAAGCGGCATCTCAAAGCGCATGAAATGACGAGTGAAATGCACTATTAAACTTCTAGGATAAGGCAAACAGAGATCCGATTAGATCGTTTTATATTACGGTTAATATAAGAATTCAGCGTAATTCTATCACATTTGTTCAATTTACGTCGCTCCTCTTTCAGATAGCTTATTGGGATAAGCGGCATCTCAAAGCGCATGAAATGACGAGTGAAATGCACTAGTAATCTTCTAGGATAGTGCGAGCAGAGACCCGATTAGATCATTTTATATTACGGCTAATATAAGAATTCAGCGTAATTCTATCACATTTGTTCAACATACGTCGCTCCTATTTCAGATAGTGTACTGGGCTAGGCGGCATCTTAAAGCGCGTGGAATGGCGATCAAAATGCACTATTAAACTTCTATGATAGGGCAATCAGAGACCCGACTAGATCATTTTATATTTTGGTTAATATATGAATTCAGCGAAATTCTATCGCAATTGTTCAATTTACGTCGCTCCTATTTCAGATAGCGTATTGGGCTAAGCGGCATCTCAAAGCGCATGAAATGACGAGTGAAAGGCACTATTAAACTTCGGGGCTAGGGCGAACAGAGAAGCGATTAGATCATTTTCCATTAAGGTTAATATAAGAATTCAGGGAAATTCTATCACGTTTGTTCAATTTACGTCGCTCCTATTTCAGATAGCGTATTGGGCTAAGCGGCATCTCAAACCGCATGAAATGGCGAGTAAAATGCACTGTTAAACATCTAGGGTAGGGCAAACAGAGACCCGGTTAGATAATTTTATATTACGGTTAATATAATAATTGAGCGTAATTCTATCACATTTGTTCAACTTACGTCGCTCCTATTTCAGATAGCGTACTGGGCTATGCGGCATCTCAAAGCGCATGAAATGACGAGTGAAATGCACTATTAAACATCTATGATAGGGTAAACAGAGACCCGATTAGATCATTTTATATTATGGTTAATTTAAGAATTCAGCCAAATTCTATCACATTTGTTCAACTTACGTCGCTCCTATTTCAGATAGCGTACTGGGCTAGGCGGCATCTCAAAGCGCATGAAATGACGAGTGAAATGCACTATTAAACATCTATGATAGGGTAAACAGAGACCCGATTAGATCATTTCATATTATGGTTTATTTAAGAATTCAGAAAAATTCTATCACATTTGTTCAATTTACGTCGCTCCTATTTCAGATTGCTTATTGGGCTAAGCGGCATCTCAAAGCGCATGAAATGACGAGTGAAATGCACTAGTAATCTTCTAGGGTAGGGCGAACAGAGACCCGATTAGATCATTTTATATTACGGTTAATATAAGAATTCAGCGTAATTCTATCACATTTGTTCAACATACGTCGCTCCTATTTCAGATAGCGTACTGGGCTAGGCGGCATCTCAAAGCGCATGAAATGGCGAGTAAAATGCACTACTAAACTTCTATGATAGGGAATCAGAGTCCCGATTAGATCATTTTATATTTTGGTTAATATAAGAATTCAGCGAAATTCTATCACATTTGTTCAATTTACGTCGCTCCTATTTCAGATAGCTTATTGGGATAAGATGCATCTCAAAGCGCAAGAAATGACGAGTGAAATGCACTATTGAACTTCTAGGATAAGGCAAACAGAGACCCGATTAGATCCTTTTATATTACGGTTAATATAAGAATTCAGCATAATTCTATCACATTTGTTCAATTTACGTCGCTGATATTTCAGATATCGTATTGGGCTAAGCGGCATCTCAAAGCGCAACAAATGGCGAGTAAAATGCACTATTAAACTTCTAGGGTAGGGCAAACAGAGACCAGATAAGATTATTTTATATTATGGTTAATTTAAGAATTCAGCGAAACTCTATCATATTTGTGCAATTTACGTCGCTCCTATTTCAGATAGCGTATTGGGCTAAGCGGCATCTCAAAGCGCATGAAATGACGAGTGAAATGCACTATTAAACTTCTAGGATAAGGCAAACAGAGACCCGATTTGATCATTTTATATTACGGTTAATATAAGAATTCAGCGAAATTCTATCACATTTGTTCAATTTACGTCGCTCCTATTTCAGATAGCTTATTGGGCTAAGTGGCATCTCAAAGCGCATGAAATGGCGAGTGAAATGCACTATTAAACTTCTAGGGTAGGGCGAACAAAGACCCGATTAGATCATTTCACATTAAGGTGTATATAAGAATTCAGGGAAATTCTATCACATTTGTTCAATTTACGTCGCTCCTATTTCAGATTGCGTATTGGGCTAAGCGGCATCTCAAAGCGCATGAAATGGCGAGTAAAATGCACTATAAAACTTCTAGGGTAAGGCAAACAGAGACCCGATTAGATCATTTTATATTACGGTTAATATAAGAATTCAGCGTAATTCTATCACATTTGTTCAACTTACGTCGCTCGTCTTTCAGATAGCGTACTGGGCTAGGCGGCATCTTAAAGCGCGTGGAAGGGCGAGTAAAATGCACTACTAAACTTCTATAATAGGGAATCAGAGACCCGATTAGGTCATTTTATATTTTGGTTAATATAAGAATTCAGCGAAATTCTATCACATTCGTTCAATTTACGTCGCTCCTATTTCAGATAGCGTATTGGGCTAAGCGCCATCCCAAAGCGCATGAAATGGCGAGTAAAATGCACTATTAAGCGTCTAGGGTAGGGCAAACAGAGACCCGATTAGATCATTTTATATTATGGTTAATTTAAGAATTCACCCAAATTCTATCACATTTGTTCAATTTACGTCGCTCCTATTTCAGATAGCGTACTGGGCTAGGCGGAATCTTAAAGCGCGTGGATTGGCGAGTAAAATGCACTGTTAAACTTGTATGATAGGGCAATCAGAGACCCGATTAGATCATTTTATATTTTGGTTAATATAAGCATTCAGCGAAATTCTATCACAATTGTTCTATTTACGTCGCTCCCATTTCAGATAGCGTATTGGGCTAAGCGGCATCTCAAAGCGCATGAAATGTCGAGTGAAATGCACTATTACACTCCTAGGGTAGGGCGAACAGAGACCCGATTAGATCATTTTACATTGAGGTTAATATAAGTATTCAGGGAAATTCTATCTCATTTGTTGAATTTACGTCGCTCCTATTTCAGATAGCGTATTGGGCTAAGCGGCATCTCAAAGCGCATGAAATGGCGAGTAAAATGCACTGTTAAACATCTAGGGTAGGGCGAACAGAGACCCGATTAGCTCATTTCATATTATGGTTTATTTAAGAATTCAGAAAAATTCTATCACATTTGTTCAATTTACGTCGCTCCTATTTCAGATAGCGTACTGGGCTAGGCGGAATCGTAAAGCGCGTGGATTGGCGAGTAAAATGCACTATTAAACTTCTTTGATAGGGCAATCAGAGACCCGATTAGATTATTTTATATTTTAGTTAATTTAAGAATTCAGCGAAATTCTATCACAATTGTTCTATTTACGTCGTTCCTATTTCAGATAGCGTATTGGGCTAAGCGGCATCTCAAAGCGCATGAAATGGCAAGTGAAATGCACTATTAAACTTCTATGGTAGGGCGAACAGAGACCCGATTAGATCATTTTACATTAAGGTTAATATAAGTATTCAGCGAGATTCTCTCACATTTGTTCAATTTACGTCGCTGATATTTCAGATAGCGTCTTGGGCTAAGCGGCATCTCAAAGCGCAAGAAATGGCGAGTAAAATGCACTATTAAACTTCTAGGGTAGGGCAAACAGAGACCCGATAAGATCATTTTATATTATGGTTAATTTAAGAATTCAGCGAAACTCTAACATGTTTGTTCAATTTACGTCGCTCCTATTTCAGATAGCGTATTGGGCTAAGCGGCATCTCAATGCGCATGAAATGGCGAGTAAAATGCACTATTAAACTTCTAGGATAAGGCAAACAGAGACCCGATTAGATCATTTTATATTACGGTTAATATAAGAATTCAGCGTAATTCTATCACATTTGTTCAACTTACGTCGCTCCTATTTCAGATAGCGCATTGGGCTAAGCGCCATCTCAAAGCGCATGAAATGGCGAGTAAAATGCACTATTAAACTTCTAGGGTAGGGCAAACAGAGACCCGATTAGATCATTTTATATTATGGTTAATTTAAGAATTCAGCCAAATTCTATCACATTTGTTCAATTTACGTCGCTCCTATTTCAGATAGCGTACTGGGCAAGGCGGAATGTTAAAGCGCGTGGATTGGCGAGTAAAATGCACTATTAAACTTCTATGATATGGCAATCAGAGACCCGATTAGATCATTTTATATTTTGGTTAATATAAGAATTCAGGGAAATTCTATCACATTTGTTCAATTTACGTCGCTCCTATTTGAGATAGCGTATTGGGCTAAGCGGCATCTCAAAGCGCATGAAATGGCGAGTAAAATGCACTGCTAAACTTGTAGGGTAGGGCAAACAGAGACCCGATTAGATCATTTTATATTACGGTTAATATAAGAATTCAGCGTATTTCTATCACATTTGTTCAACTTACGTCGCTCCTACTTCAGATAGCGTACTGGGCGCGGCGGCATCATAAAGCGCAAGAAATGGCGAGTAAAATGCACTATTAAACTTCTCGGGTAGGGCAAACAGAGACCCGATAAGATGATTTTATATTATGGTTAATATAAGAATTCAGCGAAACTCTATCATATTTGTTCAATTTACGTCGCTCCTATTTCAGATAGCGTATTGGGCTAAGCGGCATCTCAATGCGCATGAAATGCGAGTAAAATGCACTATTAAACTTCTAGGATAAGGCAAACAGGGACCCGATTAGATCATTTTATATTACGGTTAATATAAGAATTCAGCGTAATTCTATCACATTTGTTCAACTTACGTCGCTCCTATTTCAGATAGCGTACTGGGCTAGGTGGCATCTTAAAGCGCGTGGAATGGCGAGTAAAATGCACTACTAAACTTCTATGATAGGGCAATCAGAGTCCCGTTTAGATCATTTTATATTTTGTTTAATATAAGATTTCAGGGAAATTCTATCACATTTGTTCAATTTACGTCGCTCCTATTTCAGATAGCCTATTGGGCTAAGCGGCATCTCAAATCACATGAAATGGCGAGTAAAATGCACCATTAAACATCTAGGGTAAGGCAAACAGAGACCCGATTAGATCATTTTATATTATGGTTAATTTAAGAATTCAGCCAAATTCTATCACATTTGTTCCACTTACGTCGCTACTATTTCAGATAGCGTATTGGGCTAAGCGCCATCTCAAAGCGCATGAAATGGCGAGTAAAATGCACTATTAAACTTCTAGGGTAGGGCAAACAGAGACCCGATTAGATCATTTTATATTATGGTTAATTTAAGAATTCAGCCAAATTCTATCACATTCGTTCAATTTACGTCGCTCCTATTTCAGATAGCGTACTGGGCTAGGCGGAATCTTAAAGCGCGTGGATTGGCGAGTAAAATGCACTTTTAAACTTGTATGATAGGGCAATCAGAGACCCGATTAGATCATTTTATATTTTGGTTAATATAAGAATTCAGCGAAATTCTATCACAATTGTTCTATTTACGTCGCTCCTATTTCAGATAGCGTATTGGGCTAAGCGGCATCTCAAAGCGCATGAAATGACGAGTGAAAGGCACTATTAAACTTCTAGGGTAGGGCGAACAGAGAACCGATTAGATCATTTCATATTATGGTTTATTTAAGAATTCAGAAAAATTCTATCACATTTGTTCAATTTACGTCGCTCCTATTTCAGATAGCGTATTGGGCTAAGCGGCATCTCAAAGCGCATGAAATGACGAGTGAAAGGCACTATTAAACTTCTAGGGTAGGGCGAACAGAGAACCGATTAGATCATTTTACATTAAGGTTAATATAAGAATTCAGGGAAATTCTATCACGTTTGTTCAATTTACGTCGCTCCTATTTCAGATAGCGTATTGGGCTAAGCGGCATCTCAAACCGCATGAAATGGCGAGTAAAATGCACTGTTAAACATCTAGGGTAGGGCAAACAGAGACCCGATTAGATAATTTTATATTACGGTTAGTATAATAATTGAGCGTAATTCTATCACATTTGTTCAACTTACGTCGCTCCTATTTCAGATAGCGTACTGGGCTATGCGGCATCTCAAAGCGCATGAAATGACGAGTGAAATGCGCTATTAAACATCTATGATAGGGTGAACGGAGACCCGATTAGATCATTTTATATTATGGTTAATTTAAGAATTCAGCCAAATTCTATCACATTTGTTCAACTTACGTCGCTCCTATTTCAGATAGCGTACTGGGCTAGGCGGCATCTTAAAGCGCGTGGAAGGGCGAGTAAAATACACTATTAAACTTCTATGATAGGGCAATCAGAGTCCCGATTAGATCATTTTATATTATGGTTAATTTAAGATGCCAGTATAATTTTGTCACATTTGTTCAATTTACGTCGCTCCAATTTCAGATAGCGTACTGGGCTAGGCGGCATCTTAAAGCGCGTGGAATGGCGAGCAAAATGCACTATTAAACTTCTAGGGTAGGGCAACCAGAGACCCGATTAGATCATTTTATATTTTGGTTAATATAAGTATTCAGGGAAATTCTATCACATTTGTTCAATTTACGTCGCTCCTATTTCAGATAGCGTATTGGGCTAAGCGGCATCTCAAAGAGCATGAAATGGCGAGTGAAATGCACTGTTAAACTTCTAGGGTAGGGCAAACAGAGACCCGATTAGATCATTTCATATTATGGTTTATTTAAGAATTCAGAAAAATTCTAGCACATTTGTTCAATTTACGTCGCTCCTATTTCAGATAGCGTATTGGGCTAAGCGGCATCTCAAAGCGCATGAAATGACGAGTGAAAGGCACTATTAAACTTCTAGGGTAGGGCGAACAGAGAACCGATTAGAACATTTTACGTTAAGGTTAATATAAGAATTCAGGGAAATTCTATCACGTTTGTTCAATTTACGTCGCTCCTATTTCAGATAGCGTATTGGGCTAAGCGGCATCTCAAACCGCATGAAATGGCGAGTAAAATGCACTGTGAAACTTCTAGGGTAGGGCAAACAGAGACCCGATTTGATCATTTTACATTATGGTTAATTTAAGAATACAGCCAAATTCTATCACATTTGTTCAATTTACGTCGCTCCTATTTCAGATAGCGTACTGGGCTAGGCGGAATCTTAAAGCGCGTGGATTGGCGAGTAAAATGCACTATTAAACTTCTATGATACGGCAATCAGAGACCCGATTAGATCATATTATATTTTGGTTAATATAAGAATTCAGCGAAATTCTATCACAATTGTTCTATTTACGTCGCTCCTATTTCAGATAGCGTATTGGGCTAAGCGGCATCTCAAAGCGCATGAAATGGCGAGTAAAATGCACTATTAAACTTCTAGGATAAGGCAAACAGAGACCCGATTAGATCATTTTATATTACGGTTAATATAAGAATGCAGCGTAATTCTATCACATTTGTTCAACTTACGTCGCTCCTATTTCAGATAGCGCATTGGGCTAAGCGCCATCTCAAAGCGCATGAAATGGCGAGTAAAATGCACTATTAAACTTCTAGGGAAGGGCAAACAGAGACCCGATTAGATCATTTTATATTATGGTTAATTTAAGAATTCAGCCAAATTCTATCACATTTGTTCAATGGACGTCGCTCCTATTTCAGATAGCGTACTGGGCTAGGCGGAATCTTAAAGCGCGTGGATTGGCGAGTAAAATGCACTATTAAACTTCTATGATGGGGCAATCGGAGACCCGATTAGATGATTTTATATTACGGTTAATATAAGAATTCAGCGTAATTCTATCATATTTGTTCAATTTACGTCGCTCCTATTTCAGATGCGTATTGGGCTAAGCGGCATCTCAAAGCGCATGAAATGACGAGTAAAATGCACTTTTAAACTTCTAGGGTAAGGCAAACAGAGACCCGATTAGATCATTTTATATTACGGTTAATATAAGTATTCAGCGAGATTCTCTCACATTTGTTCAATTTACGTCGCTGATATTCAGATAGCGTCTTGGGCTAAGCGGCATCTCAAAGCGCAAGAAATGGCGAGTAAAATGCACTATTAAACTTCTAGGGTAGGGCAAACAGAGACCCGGTAAGATCATTTTATATTATGGTTAATTTAAGAATTCAGCGAAACTCTAACATGTTTGTTCAATTTACGTCGCTCCTATTTCAGATAGCGTATTGGACTAAGCGGCATCTCAATGCGCATGAAATGGCGAGTAAAATGCACTATTAAACTTCTAGGATAAGGCAAACAGAGACCCGATTAGATCATTTTATATTACGGTTAATATAAGAATTCAGCGTAATTCTATCACATTTGTTCAACTTACGTCGCTCCTATTTCAGATAGCGCATTGGGCTAAGCGCCATCTCAAAGCGCATGAAATGGCGAGTAAAATGCACTATTAAACTTCTAGGGTAGGGCAAACAGAGACCCGATTAGATCATTT
Organism: Macropis europaea; assembly: GCA_916610135.2. Lineage (NCBI taxonomy): Eukaryota > Metazoa > Arthropoda > Insecta > Hymenoptera > Melittidae > Macropis > Macropis europaea. Next base: position 16,220 of record CAKAJE020000163.1, on the reverse strand, counting down.
TATATTATGGTTAATTTAAGAATTCAGCCAAATTCTATCACATTTGTTCAATTTACGTCGCTCCTATTTCTGATAGCGTACTGGGCAAGGCGGAATCTTAAAGCGCGTGGATTGGCGAGTAAAATGCACTATTAAACTTCTATGATATGGCAATCAGAGACCCGATTAGATCATTTTATATTTTGGTTAATATAAGAATTCAGGGAAATTCTATCACATTTGTTCAATTTACGTCGCTCCTATTTCAGATAGCGTATTGGGCTAAGCGGCATCTCAAAGCGCATGAAATGGCGAGTAAAATGCACTGCTAAACTTGTAGGGTAGGGCAAACAGAGACCCGATTAGATCATTTTATATTACGGTTAATATAAGAATTCAGCGTATTTCTATCACATTTGTTCAACTTACATAGCTCCTACTTCAGATAGCGTACTGGGCGCGGCGGCATCATAAAGCGCAAGAAATGGCGAGTAAAATGCACTATTCAACTTCTCGGGTAGGGCAAACAGAGACCCCATAAGATGATTTTATATTATGGTTAATATAAGAATTCAGCGAAACTCTATCATATTTGTTCAATTTACGTCGCTCCTATTTCAGATAGCGTATTGGGCTAAGCGGCATCTCAATGCGCATGAAATGCGAGTAAAATGCACTATTAAACTTCTAGGGTAGGGCAAACAGAGACCCGATTAGATCATTTTATATTATGGTTAATTTAAGAATTCAGCCAAATTCTATCACATTCGTTCAATTTACGTCGCTCCTATTTCAGATAGCGTACTGGGCTAGGCGGAATCTTAAAGCGCGTGGATTGGCGAGTAAAATGCACTTTTAAACTTGTATGATAGGGCAATCAGAGACCCGATTAGATCATTTTATATTTTGGTTAATATAAGAATTCAGCGAAATTCTATCACAATTGTTCTATTTACGTCGCTCCTATTTCAGATAGCGTATTGGGCTAAGCGGCATCTCAAAGCGCATGAAATGACGAGTGAAAGGCACTATTAAACTTCTAGGGTAGGGCGAACAGAGAACCGATTAGATCATTTCATATTATGGTTTATTTAAGAATTCAGAAAAATTCTATCACATTTGTTCAATTTACGTCGCTCCTATTTCAGATAGCGTATTGGGCTAAGCGGCATCTCAAAGCGCATGAAATGACGAGTGAAAGGCATATTAAACTTCTAGGGTAGGGCGAACAGAGAACCGATTAGATCATTTTACATTAAGGTTAATATAAGAATTCAGGGAAATTCTATCACGTTTGTTCAATTTACGTTGCTCCTATTTCAGATAGCGTACTGGGCTAGGCGGCATCTCAAAGCGCAAGAAATGGCGAGTAAAATGTACTATTAAGCTTCTAGGGTAGGGCAACCAGAGACCCGATTAGATCATTTTATATTATCGTTAATTTAAAAATTCAGCGTAATTCTATAACATTTTTTCAATTTACGTCGTTCCTATTTCAGCTAGCGTACTGGGCTAGGCGGAATCGTAAAGCGCGTGGATTGGCGAGTAAAATGCACTATTAAACTTCTTTGATAGGGCAATCAGAGACCCGATTAGATCATTTTATATTTTGGTTAATATAAGTATTCAGGGAAATTCTATCACATTTGTTCAATTTACGTCGCTCCTATTTCAGATAGCGCATTGGGCTAAGGGGCATCTCAAAGAGCATGAAATGGCGAGTGAAATGCACTGTTAAACTTCTAGGGTAGGGCAAACAGAGACCCGATTAGATCATTTCATATTATGGTTTATTTAAGAATTCAGAAAAATTCTATCACATTTGTTCAATTTACGTCGCTCCTATTTCAGATAGCGTATTGGGCTAAGCGGCATCTCAAAGCGCATGAAATGACGAGTGAAAGGCACTATTAAACTTCTAGGGTAGGGCGAACAGAGAACCGATTAGATCATTTTACATTAAGGTTAATATAAGAATTCAGGGAAATTCTATCACGTTTGTTCAATTTACGTCGCTCCTATTTCAGATAGCGTATTGGGCTAAGCGGCATCTCAAACCGCATGAAATGGCGAGTAAAATGCACTGTTAAACATCTAGGGTAGGGCAAACAGAGACCCGATTAGATAATTTTATATTACTGTTAGTATAATAATTGAGCGTAATTCTATCACATTTGTTCAACTTACGTCGCTCCTATTTCATATAGCGTACTGGGCTATGCGGCATCTCAAAGCGCATGAAATGACGAGTGAAATGCGCTATTAAACATCTATGATAGGGTAAACAGAGACCCGATTAGATCATTTTATATTATGGTTAATTTAAGAATTCAGCCAAATTCTATCACATTTGTTCAACTTACGTCGCTCCTATTTCAGATAGCGTACTGGGCTATGCGGCATCTCAAAGCGCATGAAATGACGAGTAAAATGCACTATTAAACTTCTATGATAGGGCAATCAGAGTCCCGATTAGATCATTTTATATTATGGTTAATTTAAGATGTCAGTAAAATTCTGTCACATTTGTTCAATTTACGTCGCTCCAATTTCAGATAGCGTACTGGGCTAGGCGGCATCTTAAAGCGCGTGGAATGGCGAGCAAAATGCACTATTAAACTTCTATGGTAGGGCGAACAGAGACCCGATTAGATCATTTTACATTAAGGTTAATATAAGTATTCAGCGAGATTCTCTCACATTTGTTCAATTTACGTCGCTGATATTTCAGATAGCGTCTTGGGCTAAGCGGCATCTCAAAGCGCAAGAAATGGCGAGTAAAATGCACTATTAAACTTCTAGGGTAGGGCAACCAGAGACCCGATTAGATCATTTTTTATTATCGATAATTTAAAAATTCAGCGCAATTCTATCACATTTTTTCAATTTACGTCGCTCCTATTTCAGCTAGCGTACTGGGCTAGGCGGAATCGTAAAGCGCGTGGATTGGCGAGTAAAATGCACTATTAAACTTCTTTGATAGGGCAATCAGAGACCCGATTAGATCATTTTATATTTTGGTTAATATAAGTATTCAGGGAAATTCTATCACATTTGTTCAATTTACGTCTCTCCTATTTCAGATAGCGTATTGGGCTAAGCGGCATCTCAAAGAGCATGAAATGGCGAGTGAAATGCACTATTAAACTTCTATGGTAGGGCGAACAGAGACCCGATTAGATCATTTTACATTAAGGTTAATATAAATATTCAGCGAGATTCTCTCACATTTGCTCAATTTACGTCGCTCCTATTTCAGATAGCGTATTGGGCTAAGCGGCATCTCAAAGCGCATGAAATGACGAGTGAAAGGCAATATTAAACTTCTAGGGTAGGGCGAACAGAGAACCGATTAGAACATTTTACGTTAAGGTTAATATAAGAATTCAGGGAAATTCTATCACGTTTGTTCAATTTACGTCGCTCCTATTTCAGATAGCGTATTGGGCTAGGCGGAATCTTAAAGCGCGTGGATTGGCGAGTAAAATGCACTATTAAACTTCTATGATACGGCAATCAGAGACCCGATTAGATCATATTATATTTTGGTTAATATAAGAATTCAGCGAAATTCTATCACAATTGTTCTATTTACGTCGCTCCTATTTCAGATAGCGTATTGGGCTAAGCGGCATCTCAAAGCGCATGAAATGGCGAGTAAAATGCACTATTAAACTTCTAGGATAAGGCAAACAGAGACCCGATTAGATCATTTTATATTACGGTTAATATAAGAATGCAGCGTAATTCTATCACATTTGTTCAACTTACGTCGCTCCTATTTCAGATAGCGCATTGGGCTAAGCGCCATCTCAAAGCGCATGAAATGGCGAGTAAAATGCACTATTAAACTTCTAGGGTAGGGCAAACAGAGACCCGATTAGATCATTTTATATTATGGTTAATTTAAGAATTCAGCCAAATTCTATCACATTTGTTCAATGGACGTCGCTCCTATTTCAGATAGCGTACTGGGCTAGGCGGAATCTTAAAGCGCGTGGATTGGCGAGTAAAATGCACTATTAAACTTCTATGATGGGGCAATCGGAGACCCGATTAGATGATTTTATATTACGGTTAATATAAGAATTCAGCGTAATTCTATCATATTTGTTCAATTTACGTCGCTCCTATTTCAGATGCGTATTGGGCTAAGCGGCATCTCAAAGCGCATGAAATGACGAGTAAAATGCACTTTTAAACTTCTAGGGTAAGGCAAACAGAGACCCGATTAGATCATTTTATATTACGGTTAATATAAGTATTCAGCGAGATTCTCTCACATTTGTTCAATTTACGTCGCTGATATTTCAGATAGCGTCTTGGGCTAAGCGGCATCTCAAAGCGCAAGAAATGGCGAGTAAAATGCACTATTAAACTTCTAGGGTAGGGCAAACAGAGACCCGATAAGATCATTTTATATTATGGTTAATTTAAGAATTCAGCGAAACTCTAACATGTTTGTTCAATTTACGTCGCTCCTATTTCAGATAGCGTATTGGGCTAAGCGGCATCTCAATGCGCATGAAATGGCGAGTAAAATGCACTATTAAACTTCTAGGATAAGGCAAACAGAGACCCGATTAGATCATTTTATATTACGGTTAATATAAGAATTCAGCGTAATTCTATCACATTTGTTCAACTTACGTCGCTCCTATTTCAGATAGCGCATTGGGCTAAGCGCCATCTCAAAGCGCATGAAATGGCGAGTAAAATGCACTATTAAACTTCTAGGGTAGGGCAAACAGAGACCCGATTAGATCATTTTATATTATGGTTAATTTAAGAATTCAGCCAAATTCTATCACATTTGTTCAATTTACGTCGCTCCTATTTCTGATAGCGTACTGGGCTAGGCGGAATCTTAAAGCGCGTGGATTGGCGAGTAAAATGCACTATTAAACTTCTAGGGTAGGGCAAACAGAGACCCGATTAGATCATTTTATATTATGGTTAATTTAAGAATTCAGCCAAATTCTATCACATTCGTTCAATTTACGTCGCTCCTATTTCAGATAGCGTACTGGGCTAGGCGGAATCTTAAAGCGCGTGGATTGGCGAGTAAAATGCACTTTTAAACTTGTATGATAGGGCAATCAGAGACCCGATTAGATCATTTTATATTTTGGTTAATATAAGAATTCAGCGAAATTCTATCACAATTGTTCTATTTACGTCGCTCCTATTTCAGATAGCGTATTGGGCTAAGCGGCATCTCAAAGCGCATGAAATGACGAGTGAAAGGCACTATTAAACTTCTAGGGTAGGGCGAACAGAGAACCGATTAGATCATTTTATATTTTGGTTAATATAAGAATTCAGCGAAATTCTATCACATTCGTTCAATTTACGTTGCTCCTATTTCAGATAGCGTATTGGGCTAAGCGGCACCTCAAAGCGCATGAAATGACGAGTGAAATGCACTATTAAACTTCTAGGGTTGGGCGAACAAAGACCCGATTAGATCATTTTACATTAAGATTATTATAAGAATTCAGCGAAATTCTATCACATTTGTTCAATTTACGTCGCTCCTATTTCAGGTAGCGTATTGGGCTAAGCGCCATCTCAAAGCGCATGAAATGGCGAGCAATGTGCAGTATTAAACTTCTAGGATAAGGCAAACAGAGACCCGATTAGATAATTTTATATTACGGTTAATATAAGAATTCTGGGTAATTCTATCACGTTTGTTCAATGTACGACGCTCCTATTTCAGATAGCGTATTGGGCTAAGCGGCATCTGAAAGCGCATGAAATGGCGAGTAAAATACACTGTTAAACTTCTAGGGTAGGGCAAACAGAGACCCGATTAGATCATTTCATATTATGGTTTATTTAAGAATTCAGAAAAATTCTATCACATTTGTTCAATTTACGTCGCTCCTATTTCAGGTAGCTTATTGGGCTAAGCGGCATCTCAATGCGCATGAAATGGCGAGTAAAATGCACTGCTAAACTTGTAGGGTAGGGCAAACAGAGACCCGATTAGATCATTTTATATTATGGTTAATTTAAGATGTCAGCAAAATTCTGTCACATTTGTTCAATTTACGTCGCTCCAATTTCAGATAGCGTACTGGGCTGGGCAGCATCTTAAAGCGCGTGGAATGGCGATCAAAATACACTATTAAACTTCTATGATAGGGCAATCAGAGACCCGACTAGATCATTTTATATTTTGGTTAATATAAGAATTCAGCGAAATTCTATCACAATTGTTCAATTTACGTCGCTCCTATTTCAGATAGCGTATTGGGCTAAGCGGCATCTCAAAGCGCATGAAATGACGAGTGAAATGCACTATTAAACATCTATGATAGGGCAAACAGAGACCCGATTAGATCATTTTATATTATGATTAATTTAAGAATTCAGCGAAATTCTCTCACATTTGTTCAATTTACGTCGCACCTATTTCAGATAGCGTATTGGGCTAAGCGGCATCTCAAAGTGCATGAAATGGCGAGTAAAATGCACTATTAAACTTCTAGGGTAGGGCAAACAGAGACCCGATTAGATCATTTTATATTATGGTTAATTTAAGATGTCAGCAAAATTCTGTCACATTTGTTCAATTTACGTCGCTCCAATTTCAGATAGCGTACTGGGCTGGGCAGCATCTTAAAGCGCGTGGAATGGCGAGCAAAATGCACTATTAAACTTCTATGATAGGGCAATCAGAGACCCGACTAGATCATTTTATATTTTGGTTAATATGAGAATTCAGCGAAATTCTATCACAATTGTTCAATTTACGTCGCTCCTATTTCAGATAGCGTATTGGGCTAAGCGGCATCTCAAAGCGCATGAAATGACGAGTGAAATGCACTATTAAACATCTATGATAGGGCAAACAGAGACCCGATTAGATCATTTTATATTATGGTTAATTTAAGAATTCAGCGAAATTCTCTCACATTTGTTTAATTTACGTCGCTCCTATTTCAGATGGCGTACTGGGCTAGGCGGCATCTTAAAGCGCATGAAATGACGAGTGAAACGCACTATTAAACTTCTAGGGTAGGGCGAACAGAGAACCGATTAGATCATTTTACATTAAGGTTAATATAAGAATTCAGGGAAATTCTATCACATTTGTTCAATTTACGTCGCTCCTATTTCAGATAGCTTATTGGGCTAAGCGGCATCTCAAAGCGCATGAAATGACGAGTGAAATGCACTATTAGACTTCTAGGATAAGGCAAACAGAGACCCGATTAGATCATTTTATATTACGGTTAATATAAGAATTCAGCGTAATTCTATCACATTTGTTCAACTTACGTCGCTCCTATTTCAGATAGCGTATTGGGCTAAGCGGCATCTCAAAGCGCATGAAATGACGTGAGAAATGCACTATTAAACTTCTTGGGTAGGGCGAACAGAGACCCGATTACATCATTTTATATTATGGTTAATTTAAGAATTCGGCAAAATTCTATCACATATGTTCAATTTACGTCGCTCCTATTTCAGATAGCGTACTGGGCTAGGCGGCATCTTAAAGCGCGTGGAATGGCGAGTAAAATGCACTATTAAACTTCTATGATAGGGCAATCAGAGACCCGATTAGATCATTTTATATTACGGTTAATATAAGAATTCAGCGTAATTCTATCACATTTGTTCAACTTACGTCGCTCCTATTTCAGATAGCGTACTGGGCTAGGCGGCATCTTAAAGCGCGTGGAAGGGCGAGTAAAATGCACTACTAAACTTCTATGATAGGGAATCAGAGTCCCGATTAGATCATTTTATATTTTGGTTAATATAAGAATTCAGCGAAATTCTATCACATTTGTTCAATTTACGTCGCTACTATTTCAGATAGCTTATTGGGCTAAGATGCATCTCAAAGCGCATGAAATGACGAGTGAAATGCACTATTAAACTTCTATGATAAGGCAAACAGAGACCCGATTAGATCATTTTATATTACGGTTAATATAAGAATTCAGGGTAATTCTATCACATTTGTTCAATTTACGTCGCTCCTATTTCAGATAGCGTATTGGACTAAGCTGCTTCTCAAAGCGCATGAAATGGCGATTAAAATGCACTGTTAAACTTCTAGGGTAGGGCAAACAGAGACCCGATTAGATCATTTTATATTATGGTTAATATAAGAATTCAGCGAAATTCTATCACAATTGTTCTATTTACGTCGCTCCTATTTCAGATAGCGTATTGGGCTAAGCGGCATCTCAAAGCGCATGAAATGGCGAGTGAAATGCACTATTACACTTCTAGGGTAGGGCGAACAGAGACCCGATTAGATCATTTTACATTAAGGTTAATATAAGTATTCCGGGGTATTCTATCACATTTGTTCAATTTACGTCGCTCCTATTTCAGATAGCGTATTGGGCTAAGCTGCTTCTCAAAGCGCATGAAATGGCGATTAAAATGCACTGTTAAACTTCTAGGGTAGGGCAAACAGAGACCCGATTAGATCATTTTATATTATGGTTAATTTAAGAATTCAGCCAAATTCTATCACATTTGTTTAATTTACGTCGCTCCTATATCAGGTAGCGTATTGGGCTAAGCGGCATCTCAAAGCGCATGAAATGGCGATTAAAATGCACTGATAAACTTCCAGGGTAGGGCAAACAGAGACCCGATTAGATCATTTCATATTATGGTTTATTTAAGAATTCAGAAACATTCTATCACATTTGTTCAATTTACGTCGCTCCTATTTCAGATAGCTTATTGGGCTAAGCGGCATCTCAAAGCGCATGAAATGACGAGTGAAATGAACTATTAGACTTCTAGGATAAGGCAAACAGAGACCCGATTAGATCATTTTATATTACGGTTAATATAAGAATTCAGTGTAATTCTATCACATTTGTTCAACTTACGTCGCTCCTATTTCAGATAGCGAATTGGGCTAAGCGGCATCTCAAAGCGCATGAAATGACGTGAGAAATGCACTATTAAACTTCTTGGGTAGGGCGAACAGAGACCCGATTACATCATTTTATATTATGGTTAATTTAAGAATTCGGCAAAATTCTATCACATTTGTTCAATTTACGTCGCTCCTATTTCAGATAGCGTACTGGGCTAGGCGGCATCTTAAAGCGCGTGGAATGGCGAGTAAAATGCACTGTTAAACTTCTATGATAGGGCAATCAGAGACCCGATTAGATCATTTTATATTTTTGTGAATATAAGAATTCAGCGAAATTCTATCACATTTGTTCAATTTACGTCGCTCGTATTTCAGATAGCTTATTGGGCTAAGCGGCATCTCAAAGCGCATGAAATGACGAGTGAGAGGCACTATTAAACTTCTAGGGTAGGGCGAACAGAGAACCGATTAGATCATTTTACATTAAGGTTAATATAAGAATTCAGGGAAATTCTATCACGTTTGTTCAATTTACGTTGCTCCTATTTCAGATAGCGTATTGGGCTAAGCGCCATCTCAAAGCGCATGAAATGGCGAGTAAAATGCACAGTGAAACTTCTAGGGTAGGGCAAACAGAGACCCGATTCGATCATTTTATATTATGGTTAATTTAAGAATTCAGCCAAATTCTATCACATTTGTTCAATTTACGTCGCTCCTATTTCAGATAGCTTATTGGGCTAAGAGGCATCTCAAAGCGCATGAAATGACGAGTGAAATGCACTATTAAACATCTAGGATAAGGCAAACAGAGACGCGATTAGATCATTTTATATTACGGTTAATATAAGAATTCAGCGTAATTCTATCACATTTGTTCAATTTACGTCGCTGATGTTTCAGATAGCGTATTGGCCTAAGCGGCATCTCAAAGCGCATGAAATGGCGAGTAAAATGCACTATTAAACTTCTAGGGTAGGGCAAACAGAGACCCGATTAGTTCAATTTATATAATGGTTCATTTAAGAATTCAGCAAAATTCTACCACATTTGTTCAATTTACATCGCTCCTATTTCAGATAGCGTACTGGGCTAGGCGGAATCTTAGAGCGCGTGGATTGGCGAGTAAAATGCACTATTAACCTTCTATGATAGGGCAATCAGAGACCCGATTAGATCATTTTATATTTTGGTTAATATAAGAATTCAGCGAAATTCTATCACATTTGTTCAATTTACGTCGCTCGTATTTCAGATAGCGTATTGGGCTAAGCGGCATCTCAAAGCGCATGAAATGGCGAGTAAAATGCACTATTAAACTTCTAGGGTAGGGCAAACAGAGACCCGATTAGATCATTTTATATTATGGTTAATTTATGAATTCAGCAAAATTCTATCACATTTGTTCAATTTACATCGCTCCTATTTCAGATAGCGTACTGGGCTAGGCGGAATCTTAAAGCGCGTGGATTGGCGAGTAAAATGCACTATTAACCTTCTATGATAGGGCAATCAGAGACCCGATTAGATCATTTTATATTTTGGTTAATATAAGAATTCAGGGAAATTCTATCACATTTGTTCAATTTACGTCGCTCCTGTTTCAGATAGCGTATTGGGCTAAGCGGCATCTCAAAGCGCATGAAATGGCGAGTAAAATGCACTGTTAAACTTCTAGGGTAGGGCGAACAGAGACCCGAGTATATCATTTCATATTATGGTTTATTTAAGAATTCAGAAAAATTCTATCACATTTTTCCAATTTACGTCGCTCCTATTTCAGATAGCTTATTGGGCTAAGCGGCATCTCAAAGCGCATGAAATGACGAGTGAAATGCACTATTAAACATCTATGATAGGGTAAACAGAGACCCGATTAGATCATTTTATATTATGGTTAATTTAAGAATTCAGCCAAATTCTATCACATTCGTTCAATTTACGTTGCTCCTATTTCAGATAGCGTATTGGGCTAAGCGGCACCTCAAAGCGCATGAAATGACGAGTGAAATGCACTATTAAACTTCTAGGGTTGGGCGAACAAAGACCCGATTAGATCATTTTACATTAAGATTATTATAAGAATTCAGCGAAATTCTATCACATTTGTTCAATTTACGTCGCTCCTATTTCAGGTAGCGTATTGGGCTAAGCGCCATCTCTAAGCGCATGAAATGGCGAGCAATGTGCAGTATTAAACTTCTAGGATAAGGCAAACAGAGACCCGATTAGATAATTTTATATTACGGTTAATATAAGAATTCAGGGTAATTCTATCACGTTTGTTCAATGTACGACGCTCCTATTTCAGATAGCGTATTGGGCTAAGCGGCATCTGAAAGCGCATGAAATGGCGAGTAAAATACACTGTTAAACTTCTAGGGTAGGGCGAACAGAGAACCGATTAGATCATTTTACATTAAGGTTAATATAAGAATTCAGGGAAATTCTATCACGTTTGTTCAATTTACGTCGCTCCTATTTCAGATAGCGTATTGGGCTAAGCGCCATCTCAAAGCGCATGAAATGGCGAGTAAAATGCACAGTGAAACTTCTAGGGTAGGGCAAACAGAGACCCGATTCGATCATTTTATATTATGGTTAATATAAGAATTCAGCGAAATTCTATCACAATTGTTCTATTTACGTCGCTCCTATTTCAGATAGCGTATTGGGCTAAGCGGCATCTCAAAGCGCATGAAATGGCGAGTGAAATGCACTATTACACTTCTAGGGTAGGGCGAACAGAGACCCGATTAGATCATTTTACATTAAGGTTAATATAAGTATTCCGGGGTATTCTATCACATTTGTTCAATTTACGTCGCTCCTATTTCAGATAGCGTATTGGGCTAAGCTGCTTCTCAAAGCGCATGAAATGGCGATTAAAATGCACTGTTAAACTTCTAGGGTAGGGCAAACAGAGACCCGATTAGATCATTTTATATTATGGTTAATTTAAGAATTCAGCCAAATTCTATCACATTTGTTTAATTTACGTCGCTCCTATATCAGGTAGCGTATTGGGCTAAGCGGCATCTCAAAGCGCATGAAATGGCGATTAAAATGCACTGATAAACTTCCAGGGTAGGGCAAACAGAGACCCGATTAGATCATTTCATATTATGGTTTATTTAAGAATTCAGAAACATTCTATCACATTTGTTCAATTTACGTCGCTCCTATTTCAGATAGCTTATTGGGCTAAGCGGCATCTCAAAGCGCATGAAATGACGAGTGAAATGAACTATTAGACTTCTAGGATAAGGCAAACAGAGACCCGATTAGATCATTTTATATTACGGTTAATATAAGAATTCAGTGTAATTCTATCACATTTGTTCAACTTACGTCGCTCCTATTTCAGATAGCGAATTGGGCTAAGCGGCATCTCAAAGCGCATGAAATGACGTGAGAAATGCACTATTAAACTTCTTGGGTAGGGCGAACAGAGACCCGATTACATCATTTTATATTATGGTTAATTTAAGAATTCGGCAAAATTCTATCACATTTGTTCAATTTACGTCGCTCCTATTTCAGATAGCGTACTGGGCTAGGCGGCATCTTAAAGCGCGTGGAATGGCGAGTAAAATGCACTGTTAAACTTCTATGATAGGGCAATCAGAGACCCGATTAGATCATTTTATATTTTTGTGAATATAAGAATTCAGCGAAATTCTATCACATTTGTTCAATTACGTCGCTCGTATTTCAGATAGCTTATTGGGCTAAGCGGCATCTCAAAGCGCATGAAATGACGAGTGAGAGGCACTATTAAACTTCTAGGGTAGGGCGAACAGAGAACCGATTAGATCATTTTACATTAAGGTTAATATAAGAATTCAGGAAATTCTATCACGTTTGTTCAATTTACGTTGCTCCTATTTCAGATAGCGTATTGGGCTAAGCGCCATCTCAAAGCGCATGAAATGGCGAGTAAAATGCACAGTGAAACTTCTAGGGTAGGGCAAACAGAGACCCGATTCGATCATTTTATATTATGGTTAATTTAAGAATTCAGCCAAATTCTATCACATTTGTTCAATTTACGTCGCTCCTATTTCAGATAGCTTATTGGGCTAAGAGGCATCTCAAAGCGCATGAAATGACGAGTGAAATGCACTATTAAACATCTAGGATAAGGCAAACAGAGACGCGATTAGATCATTTTATATTACGGTTAATATAAGAATTCAGCGTAATTCTATCACAATTTGTTCAATTTACGTCGCTGATGTTTCAGATAGCGTATTGGCCTAAGCGGCATCTCAAAGCGCATGAAATGGCGAGTAAAATGCACTATTAAACTTCTAGGGTAGGGCAAGACAGAGACCCGATTAGTTCAATTTATATAATGGTTCATTTAAGAATTCAGCAAAATTCTACCACATTTGTTCAATTACATCGCTCCTATTTCAGATAGCGTACTGGGCTAGGCGGAATCTTAGAGCGCGTGGAATTGCGAGTAAAATGCACTATTAACCTTCTATGATAGGGCAATCAGAGACCCGATTAGATCATTTTATATTTTGGTTAATATAAGAATTCAGCGAAATTCTATCACATTTGTTCTATTTACGTCGCTCGTATTTCAGATAGCGTATTGGGCTAAGCGGCATCTCAAAGCGCATGAAATGGCGAGTAAAATGCACTATTAAACTTCTAGGGTAGGGCAAACAGAGACCCGATTAGATCATTTTATATTATGGTTAATTTATGAATTCAGCAAAATTCTATCACATTTGTTCAATTTACATCGCTCCTATTTCAGATAGCGTACTGGGCTAGGCGGAATCTTAAAGCGCGTGGATTGGCGAGTAAAATGCACTATTAACCTTCTATGATAGGGCAATCAGAGACCCGATTAGATCATTTTATATTTTGGTTAATATAAGAATTCAGGGAAATTCTATCACATTTGTTCAATTTACGTCGCTCCTGTTTCAGATAGCGTATTGGGCTAAGCGGCATCTCAAAGCGCATGAAATGGCGAGTAAAATGCACTGTTAAACTTCTAGGGTAGGGCGAACAGAGACCCGAGTAGATCATTTCATATTATGGTTTATTTAAGATATCAGAAAAATTTCTATCACATTTTTCCAATTTACGTCGCTCCTATTTCAGATAGCTTATTGGGCTAAGCGGCATCTCAAAGCGCATGAAATGACGAGTGAAATGCACTATTAAACATCTATGATAGGGTAAACAGAGACCCGATTAGATCATTTATATTATGGTTAATTTAAGAATTCAGCCAAATTCTATCACATTCGTTCAATTTACGTTGCTTCCTATTTCAGATAGCGTATTGGGCTAAGCGGCACCTCAAAGCGCATGAAATGACGAGTGAAATGCACTATTAAACTTCTAGGGTTGGGCGAACAAAGACCCGATTAGATCATTTTACATTAAGATTATTATAAGAATTCAGCGAAATTCTATCACATTTGTTCAATTTACGTCGCTCCTATTTCAGGTAGCGTATTGGGCTAAGCGCCATCTCTAAGCGCATGAAATGGCGAGCAATGTGCAGTATTAAACTTCTAGGATAAGGCAAACAGAGACCCGATTAGATAATTTTATATTACGGTTAATATAAGAATTCAGGGTAATTCTATCACGTTTGTTCAATGTACGACGCTCCTATTTCTAGATAGCGTATTGGGCTAAGCGGCATCTGAAAGCGCATGAAATGGCGAGTAAAATACACTGTTAAACTTCTAGGGTAGGGCGAACAGAGAACCGATTAGATCATTTTACATTAAGGTTAATATAAGAATTCAGGGAAATTCTATCACGTTTGTTCAATTTACGTCGCTCCTATTTCAGATAGCGTATTGGGCTAAGCGCCATCTCAAAGCGCATGAAATGGCGAGTAAAATGCACAGTGAAACTTCTAGGGTAGGGCAAACAGAGACCCGATTCGATCATTTTATATTATGGTTAATTTAAGAATTCAGCCAAATTCTATCACATTTGTTCAATTTACGTCGCTCCTATTGCAGATAGCTTATTGGGCTAAGAGGCATCTCAAAGCGCATGAAATGACGAGTGAAATGCACTATTAAACATAGAGGATAAGGCAAACAGAGACGCGATTAGATCATTTTATATTACGGTTAATATAAGAATTCAGCGTAATTCTATCACATTTGTTCAATTTACGTCGCTGATGTTTCAGATAGCGTATTGGCCTAAGCGGCATCTCAAAGCGCATGAAATGGCGAGTAAAATGCACTATTAAACTTCTAGGGTAGGGCAAACAGAGACCCGATTAGTTCAATTTATATAATGGTTCATTTAAGAATTCAGCAAAATTCTACCACATTTGTTCAATTTACATCGCTCCTATTTCAGATAGCGTACTGGGCTAGGCGGAATCTTAAAGCGCGTGGATTGGCGAGTAAAATGCACTATTAACCTTCTATGATAGGGCAATCAGAGACCCGATTAGATCATTTTATATTTTGGTTAATATAAGAATTCAGCGAAATTCTATCACATTTGTTCAATTTACGTCGCTCGTATTTCAGATAGCGTATTGGGCTAAGCGGCATCTCAAAGCGCATGAAATGGCGAGTAAAATGCACTATTAAACTTCTAGGGTAGGGCAAACAGAGACCCGATTAGATCATTTTATATTATGGTAATTTATGTAATTCAGCAAAATTCTATCACATTTGTTCAATTTACATCGCTCCTATTTCAGATAGCGTACTGGGCTAGGCGGAATCTTTAAGCGCGTGGATTGGCGAGTAATATGCACTATTAACCTTCTATGATAGGGCAATCAGAGACCCGATTAGATCATTTTATATTTTGGTTAATATAAGAATTCAGCGAAATTCTATCACAATTGTTCTATTTACGCCGCTCCTATTTCAGATAGCGTATTGGGCTAAGCGGCAACTCAATGCCCATGAAATGGCGAGTGAAATGAACTATTAAACTTCTAGGGTAGGGCGAACAGAGACCCGAGTATATCATTTTACATTAAGGTTAATATAAGTATTCAGGGAAATTCTATCACATTTGTTCAATTTACGTCGCTCCTGTTTCAGATAGCGTATTGGGCTAAGCGGCATCTCAAAGCGCATGAAATGGCGAGTAAAATGCACTGTTAAACTTCTAGGGTAGGGCAAACAGAGACCCGATTAGATCATTTCATATTATGGTTTATTTAAGAATTCAGAAAAATTCTATCACATTTTTCCAATTTACGTCGCTCCTATTTCAGATAGCTTATTGGGCTAAGCGGCATCTCAAAGCGCATGAAATGACGAGTGAAATGCACTATTAAACATCTATGATAGGGTAAACAGAGACCCGATTAGATCATTTTATATTATGGTTAATTTAAGAATTCAGCCAA